>VRLP01000529.1:0-211238 GCA_009660295.1 Lophius piscatorius | reverse complement strand
TAATAATAATAATAGTAATCATCATGATGATATCTTGAAATCAGTGGACATCGAGCAGGTCAAGTTAGTAACATGCAATAATCCAGTAACATGCATTAATCCACTAATATGCATTAAACCATTTAACATGCATTAAAGTGAGTGGGATGTATAAAGAGGGACAGCGAGAGAGGAACAGAGAAAAGCTCAGTGCATCATGGGAGATCCCCCAGCAGTCTAAACCTATAGCAGCATAGCTAAGAGCTACCTTATGCCAGCCTTAATTATAAACTTTATCATAAAGGAAAGTTTTAAGCCTACTCTTAAATGTAGAGAGGGTCTCTGCCCCCCAAACCCAGATTGGAAGATGGTTCCACAGGAGAGGAGCCTGATAGCTGAAAGCTCTGGCTCCCATTCTACTTCTGGAGACTCTAGTGACTACAAGTAACCCTGCATGCTGGGAGCGCAGAGTTCTGATTGGACAGTATGGAACTATGAGCTCCTTCAGATACATTGGTTCTGACCGTTAAGGGTTTTGTACGTGAGCAGAAGGATTTTGAATTCGATTCTAGATTTTACCAGAAGCCAATGAAGGGAAGTTAATACAGGAGAGATATGTTCTCTTAACCTGGTTCTGGTCAGCACCCGTGCAGCAGCGTTCTGGATCAGCTGGAGGGGCTTCAGAGACTTATTGGGACTACCTGCTAGTAGGGCATTACAGTAATCCAGCCTGGAAGTAACAAATGCATGAACTAACTTTTCTGCATCTTTTTGTGACAGAATGTGTCGTATTTTAGAAATATTGCGCAAATGAAAAAAGGCAGTCCTAGAAATCTGTTTTATGTGGGAATCAAAGGTCATATCCTGATCAAAGATAACTCCCAGGTTCCTCACAGTGGTGCTGGAGGCCAAGGTCATACCATCCAGAGTAGATATATCATCAGATAACCTACCCAGAAAAAAAAGACAGATAATTACCTAAGTATTTGGATTCGCCGGCGAAACGTTGCAGCAATCTGTTTTGTTAATATTCATTTAATATATATCAGACAACTTATCCAAGTGTTCATTTGAATACAGAATATTAATTTGAATACGGCCATATAAAATTATTTTTCTCTACACAGTGAAAAAAAAAAAGTTCTTTGAGGAGACGATGTTAAGATTTTAACACAGTAAAGAACATTTGGGTATTTTCAAGCAAAAAAATAAAGATTATAAAGTTTTAATAAAAGTAAGTCTTAATAACTAATACAAACCCACTTCTCCCATGAACTGAAATTCTACCTATGTATTTATAAAATGTAATTTATTGACAATTTCTTGCCTGCTTTGGTTGGTATCTGACTTTATTATCATTTATAAATGTATTCTATTTTTTCGTCCAAGTTTCTTTTCAACACAAGGACAATAAATATTTGTAGTTGTCAATCATTTGAGAACACGTTCTCTCTCTCAGTGGTTTTTAATTTTTATTTCATGCTCTTCACTAGTGACTGATTTTAACATATTTACTCTTTCTCTCTATTCTCTCAGTTCTCTTACTCTCTCCCTGACGGGTTCCTCACACCGGGCCAGAGCCGTGGGAGTGGTTCTGGTTCTTGTGGTTCGGAGGAGTCCGTACCGCAGCTTCATGGTTTCGGGGTTTGGGGTGGCGGATCCTGTGGTTGCGGCTCCTGGCGTTCGTGACATCATCTCCTCCTTTTCCTGTTTCTTAACCTTCCTGTTTGAATTACTAGTCTTATTCTAACGCTTCATTTTTTTTTAGTTAAATAACTTTATTTACAAAGTTACTGTTGTGTGTGTGTAGATATGTATCTGTGTGGCGGTTATTCTTTTATTGTGTGAAGCCGTTTTGTGCTACACAGATAAAGTCAGGATTGATTGATTGATTGGGATTGATTGATTTATTGATAAAACCCTTGGCTGTGACATAAATTCCGGGGAGGAGCTTAATTATGGACATCTGATTGGAGGATCGTTTTTAAAGACCAGGTATTCACAAAGACATTTTCTTTTATACATTTTATGGATAAAATAATGTGTCAGGTAGGACTGTCAGACAGTTGAAAAAATGTAAGAAGTCATTATGTGCTTTATAATCAATACATTAATAATTGACTTCCATCGATATAGCGTATTAATAGCGATATTAGCATTCTAAACCTTCAACGTATTTAATTTGCCATGAATTCAGAATGTTTTTTTGAATTTTTTTGAATTTTTTTATATGTAACTTTGACCGTTACATAAATATCCTAAATACTAGCGTCATGGTGATTTACTGCCACCTATTGTTGGAAGATGTAAAAGGTCAAGGGTCATCGCAGAGTGTCGGGATTTTGCTTTATTTTTCTTAACATTTTATGTCGACAAGCCTAATTTCAGGATGAACAAATCTCGTGAGATGGCGCATAAATATTCCGACGCTTTTAAGGATATGTCACCTGTCGCTTAGCGCCGACAGGTGTTTGATAGTGTGATGACGAGGGACCCGCTTTCATCTGGCTGGTTTTTAAAGTAGCGCTGAAGCTCACGTCTGCTGACCTCCCTCTGTTCTCAACCTTTATAGAGATAGCTCCACCTTTTAGGAATTGAATGAAATCAGAATGCGTTTATTTACAATGAGTCAACATAGATCTGGGCATAAAAGGTTCTTCATCACTTTTATGCTGAGATCTATATCTCTAGTAGCTTTATTTCCATTAACGACTGAGCTTGGCAATGGCGTGATTTCGGACACTCCATGCGACCTCTCAGTTTGACTGTATATTATTTGACCTTTACATACTTGAATTATTACAATATCCAAAAACGCTGCACATCAAGGAAACGATAATAGGGTCATAAAGATAAAGTATGAATAAAATTATAAAGCTTATGTTGCTCTAACATGTTCAGTTTCAGGCACCGGCCATCAGTTTTTTGTTAAAGTACACACTTATACACAACAGTTTGTTTTGTAAACAAAGCGTCAAGAAAGCCTTTGTGATGATGAAGTGCTAATCTTCTGTCCAGACACTGCCGCCATCTGGTGGCGAGCAGTGGGATTGCTGATTCTTCATTCTCAAAGAAAATGACCTCACCCAGAAGAACTCTTCAAAGAGTAAGAAAACAATTAAAGTTCTGGAGTGCTCTCATCAAAAAGTCTGGGCCTGAAAATATCAATTCATGCTCACAGAAAACAGGAGATCCATTTAAAGTTCAATCAGTTTCTGCTCATTGTTTCCTTTTATCCTCACCTTTCAAACATCTCGGTCTCGCTGACCTGCTCCACGGTCTTGGGCATCGAATGACGTCATCTGCATTCCTTCAGGTCGCCTCGTCCATCCAATCTCTGTCACCCTGTTTAGACGGGTTTTAAGATGCGTTTTAAGCGATCTGATCCCAAGCAGACAGCGAGACACATCGCCATTTCCACCCGTCTATATCGTCCAAGTGTGACCAGCTGACCGCTTGTGTTCAGATCTCCGTGCTTACTTCATCACTTCTGCTGCAAGGTCCAAGGGCGTCGCTCGAATTATCGTTCACATCAGTCAAGCGCCAGACTTGTTTAGCAAGCTAGCAGGGGCTACCTTACAACTTAAAGATATTTGAAGAGCTAATATACTTGTGGGGACTCTTCAAACTGTTGAGACTGAAGGGACAAAGTCTTAGCGACTTGCTGAAGAGGGCAGGACAAAAATGTAAGCACTTTGGAAAGGCAGTAGCTTTCGCCGCTGCGTTGTTAGCTACAGGACAGACTACCACGTCCAGCACTGATGACGTAATTTCCTGTTCTGTCCTTGTTAAAAACGCATCAGAACACATTTACGTTTACACCGCAAAAGATATGTGCGTCCCAGAACCAGCCGGGCCAATGGTTTGGGTGATCAGATCGCGATGCGTCTTGGTGGTCGTTTTATACTTTATGTATTTAGCCACTTGTCTCGTTGTCCACTTGGGATCCGATCGGCCAGAACGCATTTGAAAACAAGTCTAAAGAGGGTCTGTATCTCACCTGCATGCTTAGCTTATCACCACCGTCTAGTTCTTTCATGATTCTGGTTAGCGCGTCCTCCAACTCCCCATCTCTGCTAAGTCCTCACAGATCCATCAGTCTCAGCAGCGTCATCAGACGCCACCGCCACCGCCACCACCATCCAGAAATCCAGGGTGGATATTCCATGTGGCTCAGGGCAGAGACCTTCAATCACACTCTTCCCAAAGAGTCCAAAGACCAAAGACTATCTAATAAACTAGTAATTGATCTAATAATAAATAAATAATTATCCCACATAATCTGTTATAATGTAAATGCAAATGTTTCTGCACTAAAGCAGTTTTATAAGAAGAGTGGGCCAAAGTTCCACCTCAGTGACGTCAGAGACGGATTTAGTCGCGATATTTCTTTTTTCTTTTTCCTCTTATAAAACAACGTAATCATTGAAAAGTATTGCTATACAAGACATTTGATGAAGTTTAGAAGAAATCCGGAGGGGTTCAATACTTTCTAACGGCGCTGCATGTGGGTGAATATGTTTCTTAAATTAAGATTCACAGGAACAAAGAAAGGAGCTCAGATCTAAAGATTAGTTTAGTTTTAAATGGTATTTAATTTCAACATCCAACATAAGTATCAATTATCATCGCACATATGTTTTGTTAAACTAAGACCGGGCAAAATGGAGATGACTGACTTCCTGTTATTTTTATTAACAACAAAAAAAACTGTTCACAGCTGACATGGTGGGTTAAGAGGGGATTACAGGAGAGAAGAGAGATGTGTGAGGGGGGGAGGAGGTGTGAAGGAGAGAAACAGGAAGGAGATCAGGAGGAAGGAGAATAATACTGATATGTCTCAAAAGCAAAACATTATAACCGTTGGTGAACGTTGGCATCTGTTGTAAACAAAGAAACAATGTATAAAATAAACAATACAGTAGTAGTTACATTATAGACACATGTTATACTTTTAATGTCATGTTAGTCATCAATGGAGGGTTTTTTTCTGCTGTTTTGTGAAACTTTGGTCCAAATGTCATTACTTTGATAATTCAGGCTGGAGAGCTGAATAACTGTCAGAACTGACGGAAGAACAAATCATCAGAAACCTGCAACTTCAACTTTTGCAAAGTAAACACCTCATGGAAATATTCAATTTTTCATGTTGAACCTTAAGGCACACTATGAAACAATCAGACCTGTGGCGCATCACGTTAATAACAATGTTATTACAATATAACAGACTGAATGCATCACATGTTGCACTGCCAGAGGAGAAAAAGAATCAGTCCTTCTTCATGCTGTATTTTTACATTCTGCATATGAGGAGACACTTTCTATTACAAAAAATGTAATTCTAAAAGGCCTGCGGTAAGATCAGCAACTAGCCATAATATTATAACCATAGACAAGGGTTAACCTTTGATGGCTGGATGAGTGGGCCAAATCATCTCCAAAACTCTGGGTCTTAAAGGATCTAAGGACGGATAACTGGTGAACTGGCGACACGGTCAAGGGTGTGCAAGGCTCATTGATGCATGTTGGGAGATTCGGCTCGCCCATGTTGTCTGATACCACAGAAGAAGAACTGCTGTAGCACAAATTATTGAACACAAGTTAATGCCAATTCGTCTGTGCCTCTCAGCGACACTTAAAAAATGATTCAGGAGTGGCTTGAGGAACACAACACAAGTCCAATCCATGGAGGCTCCACCACAGAACTGAGAAGGCTTAAAGGGAATGCTGGTGCGGTCTTGGTGCCAGATACCACAGCACAGCTTGAAGTCTGGAAGGTCAGAGTTGTTTTGAAGGCAAAAGGGGGGATTACACAATTTTAGTCAGCTGTTTTTAATGTTATGGCTAGTCATTATGCTGTTCTCTCAGAGCAAGTAGGTTTTGAGTTCAATTCCACTTTGCCACCTGTGTGGTGTTCGCATGTTTTCCCCACGTCTCAGTGGGTTCTGCAGCCGTTCTAAAATCCCCTGTATGTGTGGATGTGGAAGTGAATGAAGTTTCTGTCTTGGTTCTGTGATGGATTGGCAGTTTAGGCCGGGCTCCAATCTCACGCATTCACAGGTTAAGCAGTGGCCGAAAAAGTATGGATGCCTTACGAAGCAGCCGTTCAAAATTCTGCGTCTCAACAAACTTGATCACGTAGAAATGGTTTGGTACAATCTTTTTTGACATCCTCGTGTATTAAGGCAAATACGGTGACATAAAAGGATCTAACAAGTTTGGTCAGGAGGACAATCACTTTTCTTGTTATGCCGTAGATTATCATCCTCAGGCCGTAGATTATCATCCACAGTGACGCACCATCTTTGTTATCATCTTGATTCTGTCTTTCTAAACAGGCTTCTCTCTGCATCGAATTATTTCACGCTGCTGCGTATTACATCAGTTCATCAGTCTCAGCAGAGTCATCAACCACCACCACCACCACCAGCATCTGGGAGTATATCTTGTCGCCGCTCAGGGCAGATACCCTTCGATTACAACTACTACTTGAAGTGCTAAAGACATTCTGACAAAGCAATGATTATATACATTAATCGGCCATAACTTTAAAACCACCTGCTTCATATTGTGTAGGTCCCCATTTTCCTGCCAAAACAGCGCCGTGTGTTTCTGTACCGGTGCTCAATTTTCAACTATTTGTGCTACAGAAGCTTTTATGTGGGCTAGACTTTGGTCCCCATGTGCTGGTCCCAAAGTCCTAAGTCATTTTGGGTGGGCGGGGGGCACCAGTCCATCACCAGTTCTCCTCCCTTAGAACACTTTGGTAGGTAGTAACCACTGAAGACCAGGACCAGGATGATCTGACCCAGTTGTCTAGCCATCATCAAGTCACTCATCACTTATGCATTTTTCCTGTTTCCAACACTTAAAGTACAAATTCATTCATTCACCATCATCAGTGATTGATTTCACAAATCAGGTGTAACAAGATAATCAACGTTATTTTGACTTCCCCTGTCAGTGGCTATAATGTTATGGCTGATCAATGAATCCCCTGCTGGAATAAACAACGATCTTTACTTCACTTAGTTGTCCGTCCGTATTCTAAATGGTTTCCTGCTTATTCAGGTGGATCACGGGAACCATGGAAACGCTGACGGTGGTTTGACTAAAAACGGCTTCCTGTTGCCACTTGAACCCATGTCACTGTGTAAAAGGGTCTGATCTGTTTTAACACCTGTTTCAAAGGCCTGCAGCTTTGCTCGATTCACTAGTGTTCATTTTTAGAGGAAATGCCTGGTTTAACATTTCTTTCAGATTTTCCCTTTCACTCATGGCTCCTAGTCAGACATGTGCGACAGCAAACGAAAGAATAACACAATGTTAGAGGGAACCGTTAGATCGTCTCTGTGGGAAAGAGTCTGCTGTGTCCCCGTGGAACTGGTGAGGAAGATGTCCGTTATATAGTGAAGCGGGTTAGCTAGGCACAAACAGTTACATTTTTCACCAAGACGGAGGGCCGTGACTTCCTCCTCGATGCGGGATCCTCTTCCTCGGCCCTCCTCTGTCGATGTCGAGAGCCTCCCGTACATCAGCACTCACATTGACATCATGCAAATACACTTGAGAAATATAAAATTCATTGGGTTAGGGTATATATTTATATAGATTTATACATACATATAAATTCATATACTTTCAAGGAATGTTAATCTATTTCGTATGAGTATTTCTTTCCTTACAAGGTACAAAATAACTTTCCATACTCTATAATCGACGTATTAAAAAAAAAACAACAACAACTTATCAGTCCTTTTATCGTCTTTTAGAAAAAACAATCCATAATAAAAATAAGTTCTATGTTTTTTTTCTCACTTATATCTTACAATATATTTTCTCTTTGTCAAAAAAACAACACGCACACGTGTCCCATCTTTGTTTCGCTCTTTGTGGTTTTTTCTTGGCGGCAAGTTGGCGTCGGCGATGTAGGTGTGAAGAAAAATCCCATGATGTCGCCGCTCCTCTGGGAGCGACGGCCTTGGTGGCGCGTAGAATTCACAAAAAAAGGCAGCAGTGGGTTTTGCAAATACAAACTAGAAAGAACGGAATGCGGCGCTGTTACAACGGGCACTTGGAGCAGCCGCATTCCAGAGCAGTTTCCATCTCCTCGGAGTACGAGGTGCCGTCGCTGCAGCGGAACACCACCTTCCTCCTCCTGGTCTTGGTGACGCCGCAGCAGACGCCCGAGGGTGCCGCTGCCTGGCAGGATCGGGGGCAATCCATGCGGGGAATCTTGTTGGTGGACGTGCAGGTCCTCATCGGATGGTGGCGCTTCAGCTGCTCCCTCAACATCTCTCCTTGACATGTGATCTCTGGACATCAGAGGAGGAAGAACATCGGATTGTACAAGATTGTACAAACGCTGCCGTCACCTCCCTTTCTTATAGCCGTCGTCTTACCTGTGTCGCAGCTCGGTCCGAAGAAGCCTGTCTGACAGTGGCATATGGGCTCTCCGCCCTCCGACACCCGACACTCCCCGCGTCCGCAGCGCTTCCCCCTGCAGGCCAGAGGCTCCTGCCGTCGATCGCAGTTCGGGCCCTGGTAGCCATCTTTGCACTTGCAGCTGTAGGACTGAGCCTTTGGCACACAAACGCCGTGAACACATCTGCAGCAAGCACAAGGAGACAGGGGAGCCAGATTAGAGGAGAGGGGTAAAACTGGACGGATGCTGGACCATCTCAACCCATGTTTATGCGTTTATGTTTATAAACTAAGAATTATTCATTAATGTATTAACCAAACATAAACCAGGCCCACGCTGTTGTCGCCGACAGCAAGGGTAAATTCCTTAAAAAGCCCCTAATCTCCTGCATTGCAAAAGCAATTGCCCCGTTTGAACTCCTCAAGTTAATGTGAAATTACGTCAGTTTTTCGTAAAGAAAAAAAGCTCCTATTGATTAAAGTCTCAATTATCAGAGTAAAGTATGAGACACACAAGACAGATCTCCTCGAGTCGATTCATATGCACCACTTCAGATCAAACCAAGGGTTGAGAAATAATGGCCTGAAATGTTTTTGAGATAAAACTCCCTCTAGTGGCGAAATCATACACCCGACATCCAATTCTCCTGAGATCTATTTGGGTATAAGTTTGAAAATTATCCGTGAAACATTTACTGGGTTATGGTAATATGTGGCAGCGGTAATGATTCCATTCTATCCCTAACTTTTCGGGGGAAATAATAATCAGCCGAAAGTTAATAAGACTTTTATCAAGCTCCGAAGTCTTGAACATACACAAAATTATGATGATAAGTCTGTAGAAATGTTTAGTGTCATAAATATGCTAATAATTAATCCATCAATGTTTGACTATCTATGAATACCTACCTGAATATCTACCTCCATTTTTTGACCGTATACTTTTGGCCATCTGAGCTTACCTGCTGTTCTGACAGGGGCTCGGCGCTGTCATCTGATCACAAAGGGCTCCGGTTCGTCCTGGAGGACAGTCACAGGTCACACCCATCTCCCCACCCTCCCTGCAGGCACCCTGAGCACACACACTGCAGGAGTGACACCCTGCAAGGATGGCGTCACCCTGGAGGCAGAACAAGAGAAGGAGACCTTTAGACATGAAGGGCCTTTTAATAATATTTACAGGCAAAATAAGAGGCACTAGAGCCATGTTATAACATCACAGACACCCTAGACTCACCTGATTATATCACATAGACACCAGAGCCTTGTCTTTACACTATAGAGGCACTACAACCATGTTAGTGTGTCACAGAGGCACTTGAGCTGAGAATTACACCAGAGGCGTTGGAATCTCCTCATTACATTAAATAGGCACTCGAGCCACATGATTACATCTAAGAGGCACTAGAGCCATATCATTAGAGAGGCACTAGAGCCATGTATGAGCATCACAGAGGTATTAGTGCCACTTCATTACATTATAGAGGCACTCGAGCCACATGATTACATCTAAGAGGCACTAGAGCCTTGTCATTCAACCACAGAGGCACTAAAACCACATCTGTGTCACAGAGGCACTGGAGGCTTGTCGGTAAATCACAGGGGCATTTTAGTCTCCTAATTATGTTGTAGAGGCACTATAGTCACATAATTACAAAACACATCCCTTAAAGTTATGCCATCATGTCTCAGAGGCACTAGAACCTGGACTTTAAGTCAGAGCAGCACTAGAACTAGAACCACATCATTCACACAGGCACTAAGGCCTCTGTCTTAATGCAGCAACAAAGTTCACCACATTTCAGTCTTTTTTATGTAAATTACCATCTGTGTATAATAATAATAGTCTGTGTTTTTCAAAATAGTGGTCAAAAGTTTGGGTTGGTTACGATAATATAGCCCCCAGCCTCAAACATATCCAGTTTACGTTTCTGAACCAGAAGGGTTTAGGTTTCAATATGGCTCTATTCTTCAGGAATACGAAGAACCAACTCAGATTCAGGCAACGGCTCTGAACCAGACCTGGACCTGCCCTGGATTGAAAGAGTTAAGTGATGCTGCTTCCTGTTGGCGGTCATTACCTTGCCTTCGACCACTTGTGTTTGTCCTCCTGCTGTTACTCTCAGACTCAGGTCTTGAGGCTCGCCGTTGATTCGGACGTTGTGGATGCAGCCGTTGAAAGTCTGTGGGGAACGTTCAGGGCCGGGTCGCAGACCTGAGGCCACCACCTGTGATGGCACGCCTAAGAAAACAGGAACGCATGTGATTTACATATTTACTATTTACTCATCTCTTCATTCCTGGCAGATTTTTTTTTGGCATAAATACAACCTTCATGCCTGATTATTGTATCACTACTGCATAACAACATATTTCCTACTTATGTGTAATAAGATAAAATATTCTGTTTTCCATTTTTTTTAAGGTAGAAGTAGAATAAAAGCAGTTCATCATGTCCTCGCCACATCCACTGCTGAGATTTGCATGTATCTGTATTCCAAAGTTGCGGGTGACTGTATTTGTGTGTGCCCATGCATGGAAAACATGTAATCACAACCACACAAAGGAGGCAAGAGCCAGACATCAGCATCGCGTGTGTGTGTGTGTGTGTGTGTTTGTGTGTACCTCCTATGTAAAGCTGGGTGTTGTGGTCGACGGAGGGTTGGCGTGCTAGCTTGCCCAGACTCTTTGGGGCACCATTGTCGACCACCAGGCTGAGAGAACGGTTCTGAAGCAGCAGCTCGACCGTGTGGAAAAGCCCATCACTCACCGACTCCACGCTGTCACAAACACACACAAGAGGGGGAAAAAAAAAAGAAGAGGATAGATTTTTAGTTTGGTTCCTATTATGATAAATCGCTTACGAATCCGACACCAGATGGGGGAAATTGGAAATGCAGGACACAAAACAGACTCCAAACATTTTCGAGTCAAACATTTCTTCATGTTTTCGCTGCGTCTGCAAATTGACCAAAGTAAATGAAAAGTAAATTAGGGAAATCTGCGCCGAAATGTTACCCTCAGACGTAAAACAGACTGATTATATTGTCAGGCCGGTGCAAGAGCTCCGGGCAGGAGAAGTACCACAGTCCTAGGGATCTCTCAGCGCCTGCATCTACCCAAGAACGCATGAGGACCACCTCCAGCGCCATCTCAGAGAGCCCACATAGGCCAGCGACCAGCGAAGGAGAGGAACCCTGGAAGAGAAGGGCAGTGATTTGGCCTCCACTGCTTCTGGGTGGATCCGGACTGAAAACCCTCCATGAAGGCTGGATGCCCCACTGATGACCTCTTCTCCCCGCCAAGGTTGTTTCCATTTTTAAACGGTCGTAACATAAAATCTCTGATGTCCATCTCTGATTACAGATGATGCAGTGTTCTCTTGGAAGTACATTAAAACGCGCCCTTGCACTCCAAAAACAGCCGTCCTAGGAGGGAGCCAAATATCCTTAAGTTACAGCCAAATTGTCACAAAAGAGTTGAAAATGAGAGCGCTTCCTGGATTCAAAAATGCTTCACTTTTGTTGGAGGTCCTCTTTGGATAGGGATATATATATATATATATATATATATATGTCTGAAAATCACACACAATTCCAGGGTAATCTCCTTCAACAAAAGCTAAAATGTCCTTACTTTGTAATGAGTTAGAATTTGAGCCGTATTGTCTTGAAATTCACAAAAACAACTAGGCCCATGCTTTTTTTCCTGACAGCGAGGGAATATCCCCAAAAAAGACCCCAATCCCCTGCGTTGCAAAGCAATCCCCCTGATTGAACTCCCCAAATTAAATGTGAATTTATTTCCACAATATTTTTCGTAAAAATAAAAAGTCCCTCTAGAGAGTAAAATATGATGTATAGAAGTAAGGGTTGAGAATTGATGGCCCCAGAACTTTTGGAGATAAAGCTCCCGCTAGTGTCAGTAATATACAACCAACCTTTTCCAAAAGGGACCCAGTTCTTCCTCACACTAAGGTATATGTGGGTACAAACTTTGAAAACGATTTTATACTTCATGGTCAGCTTTACTCTAATTCTAATATTGTTCTGAAGCGATAAATGTTTCTACTGAAAACCGGCCTTTGCTGAAGCGGAATCCTGACCTTTGAACTGCGTGTGACCCTGGGAAGAGATGTTAAGTGTTTGTGTGTGTCAGAGATTCCCCACATGATGGTTTTTGCTGGAGCGGAGACAGACAGCAATAGAGACAGTGGTTTGGCACGAGTTGGAGACTGAGAGTGAGTAAGAGTGGTAGAGTCGACTTTGCCTCCATTCACCCATGTTCACTTTCTTCTGCGTGCCGCGAGAAAGCTAGCGGAACATCAAAAACACAAAAGAAAGAAGGAGTAAAGCCACTCTTTCCGTCAGTGGTCTCCTTCAGACTCCCGCGGATAAACACCGAGACAATGCATCCCTTTGTCTGCTGCCGCTCACTGGCTAACTGGCTAAGGACCCTCAAGTGAGCTTTGATTGACAGATGTTTATAGAGTGTTCAGATTACAGTGATGTTACATTAAAAGCCAATGGAGCGGGGTTGTGAGTCCTGGCGGCCGGCCAGTGGGACAAATGCTGAAAAAGAGTAAAAACTGGGAAAAGAGAAGACGGAGTGACATAAGATGGTGTGGAAGGAAAATAGATGATCATGATTGAAGAGATGGAGAAAAAGGATAATGGTTTTGATGGCAAAGAGGTAGAAGAGTAAGAGGATGGAGTTGGAGCAGAGGAGATGAAAACAAACCATGGGGAACAGGAAAAGAAAAGGAAGGGAAGACGACAAACTGATGGAAAGCTGATGGCTTGTTAAGTCTTTTTATTCGTGGATGGACTTTATTTTGACTAGCTCATATTTTCAGCTGTGCACAAGGGTAAAAAACTCTGTGAAGGTTGGATGCCCCCTTGAAGACAATGCTCCTCTCACCAGGATGGAAACAATGGATAAGGCCAGAACAAAAACACAGAGTAGGCTTGAGTAAACAACCCTGATCGGGAAAGCCCAAGAAGTAAAATGTTATTGCGGAAGGGGTTTGTGGGTCAAAAGGGCTTAATGCATTTTAACCTGAGAGTACTCAGAGAGCGCGAAACTCTGCCACGGCACGACGATACCCAAGGTAGAAATTGCTGTGATCAGAATCAATTTAAAACACTTGCTAATTACTGAACGCATCTAAACAATAAAATTAATCATGCATTTTCAACCATTAATTTATAAGTTATTGCTCAAAAAACTCCAAAAGTGCCCTTTCTTGCAAAGGTTAAGAAAAAACTATGATAACATCACGTAATAAGGGCATAACTACACATCACGAAATTCTAATCACCTCTAGGATATACTAAAACCTACCTCTGCGTAACATTTTGTGCCATCTGTCGATGAGTTTTTCTGTAATCTTGCTAACAGATAAACAGATAAACCGGAAAATTTAGGGAAAAGCTTAACCTACGTGGCTGAGATAATCAGAGAAACAAATATCAACGAAAGAATTGCAGTTTTTAATGTGACCAGAGGTATACATTTTAGTATGTGGACACCGGCAGGAAGTAGATCATGAAGGGAGGAGGAGAAGTGGAGGGTATCAAATCCTTGCCCTGCTGACATGACAGTAATGAGTGAGAGGTACAATTGAAAAAACAAGCCACGTTGTGATTGGATGAATAGGTAAATGAGTTAGTCTAAGTCTAGAGATAGCGTGAAACTGCTCGTGATCTAAAGATAGTCTCTCTGATGATCTACTAAGTTTCAAAACCGGAGATCGTCCAAGAGTAGACAAAGAGTGAATCGTGAGCGCTGCATAGAGATGTACTCTGATGAGAGCGAAGGGAACTCTGGCACCACAGTTCTGGAGGCCCTCTCAGTGCGTGCATCTACAGAAGAACACATGTTGACCATCTCAGAGACTTGGGACAGAGACTTGGCCAACTGCTGCCGATCCATCAACTCTAGCATGTTGGATGGATAAGAGTTGAAACACTCCGTGAAGGTTGGCTGACCTCCTGACGACTCCTTCTCACCAGGACAAAAACACTGAAGATAGGCTCAAGCACACAACCTTGACGGGGGAGGCATGCGAAGCTTTATGACGTTGCAGAGAGAAGTGTCAACAATTCATGCGCAAATCTGGCCAGAAAGTGAACCACAGTTCTAGAGCTCCATTAACATTTTCATCCACCCAATAACACATAAAGACAACCTCCAGTGGTTTCCGGGAAGGCCCACACAAGCCAGTAAAGAAAAGGTGGACACTAGCTGGAAACCTGGAAGACAGGGACAGATATTTGGCCAAGAGCTCCTGACACGTCAACTGAGGATTGTTGAACGGATAAGGATCGAAAGACTCTGTAAAGTTTGGATGCCCTCCTGGTGACCTCTTCTCCAAGTCTGCATCTGTTTCTACATAAATGGTTCTGACATAGTACATCTGATTTAATCAAACTCAAACGGCTTTTCTGTACAACGTAGATAAATATTAATAGGTATAACATACAAATAACAGATCTCTTGGCTGAACAAAAGACCTACGACGACTCGTAAGAGAGACTGGAGTATAAAGTAGGAGATAAACACTTGGGCCGACTGCTGATGCTGAGGGATCAAGATGGGAAGGCTGTGCAGCAGGTTAGGGTGATTGAGGATCGAGGTGGAAATGTACTAATAAGTGAGAAGGGTATGAGATCAAGATGGAAAGAGAACTTTGGAAAACTGATGAACAAAGAACAGGTCTCTTTGCATATCCTTACTTGCACCTGTCATACATCAAAAATCTGGAGAATCAATTATAGACGCGTCCAGAATCCATCAATAGAAACACACTAGAAGTGCTAGGATATGTAAATAACCAACATGCTGGGTTGATGCTGCTGGGTAATATGATGGGTTGATTCAATCTGACATTGGGTTCAAAGAATGCAGGTTCCAGATGCAACCTGAAATTGAGGTCAATCATTCTTTTAAAGACCACCAATTTGTTGGGCAACAGTTATTTTTCAATAATTTTGGGGTAGAATACACAACCCAATATTCGAGATCGAACCTATAACCAAACCCTGCCGCAGCTCGGTCGGTCCCATTTGGACCCAGCGCTGGGTTATCAAAATAAGCCAAATTGGATTATCTTTTAACCCACTGGATTTTAGAGTGAATCCTTGGAATAAGTGTCTGACACGCTCATTTACGCATTACAAAAAGAAGTACCGTTCTTTGACATGAATCTACTTCAGCAGCTTGAGGGTGGCGTCTAGAATAAGAGCTCTTACTTCAGAGTTGACCCTACAGCACAGACGCGTATGACGCGATGCACTCTTTTTCTATCTACACAGAGCTATCTCTTTTTTCAAATATCTTATTCGGGTTTTTTTTTTCCAAACCCCCTCCTCCTGCTATCTTCTCACTTCCTGTTTACTGCAGCTATCTCCTCTCCTGGCCCTCCATTCCCGTTCTAACACCAGTTGGTTCTGCTCTTCTGGAATTTCTCTGCCTTCGCTTCCAATTCACTTGGTCCCTTCTGAAATGTTTTTCAAACGGCTGTATTTGAAGTTGAATCAAACAATTTGCTCACATTTTGTGCACAGGTTTGAGTTGGCAAACTCCTCCTTCCCCCATGGCTCCACTGGGTGGCAGTAGAAGACTAGTGCTCAGAGTTCTCTGCAAGATCTCGTCAGTGTTTCCCACAGATGTGTTTGTTCATCTAACTTATTACATGCAGAAACAACTATTATCTCTAATAACCCAGTTTTTAAATATTTATTTTGCAGATGTGATTGAATGCATCTGTGCGTGCTCATTTTTTTTAACCTGCATGATGTCAAATAAGCTACGTGCCTGAAGTTGAATATTTTGATGGTTCCGTATTTTGATGTGTTTGAAGTTAGAACATTTTCCGGCTGTTTTGGTCCTGAGCATCATCAAAACCCTGTTATTATTACGGAATTTAATAAAAACTAACAGCTGCATCTGATCTAACCTGCCTCTTCCTCTCCCTCTCCCTCTCTCTCTCTCTGTTCCACTTATCACATTGGCCCCAAAGGGACGTTAATTTTCTTTCAGTTCAGAATCTGACACACCCTGAATGAGCAAACGCACATATGAATAATTAGTTGGTTTATTTTAAATATACCTGAATCAGACTCCAGTCCAGGAGTAATAGCCTTCCACTAATTCTCTAACTGAGAAAGTGAATGATTTCTTGATACATTTTTCTTGCAGGTGTGTGTTTTTCCTCAATATGGGAGTACTTTCATGTGAAATTTGGAAGAACTGAATTGCAGAGCTGTGGGAAAAAAAAAGTCCTGGTTTCTTCTACTTTTGCGCGTACGTCAGACTAAACTGTGGCAGATATTAAAACACAATTTAATGTCAAATAAATACAAATTCTAAAAGATAACAGTGTTTATTTGAACCTAAAGGCTGTTTAATATCAACAGTGCCCTTGGGAAAACGTCACAAAAGGCCTCTTTTGGAGTTCATGTCCACTATTCCACAGACGCTGGATCATCATGGAAGAGTGGGGAAGAGAAAGCCACTGCTAACCCAGAAAAACATAAAGCTCATTTGAAGTTTGCGACACCAAACATTGATGACCCCCAAAGCTTCTGGGAGAATGTTCTCTGGACTGATGAGTGGGAAGTTGAACTGTGGGAAGTGTTAAATCAGTTGGAAAACCAAACACAGCATTCCATTCTAAGAACATCAGACCTACGCTCAAACATGGAGGTGGCGGTGGAATGTTGTGGAGATGATCTGTTGCATCAGAACTAGGACGACTCGCCATCATTGAGCGAAACATGAATGCTGCGCTCTAGCAAAACATTCTGAAGGAGAATGTCAGGTCGTCAGTCTGGGAGTTGAAGTTCAAACTCACCAGGGTCACGACATGACAAGGATCCAGAGCAGCGGGGGAAGAACCTCGGAGAATGTATCAAAGGGGGTAAAATAAAAGGTTTGCAGTGAACTTTTGTCTGGTATCTGCTTTCATCCGAAACAAAATTACATTACAAAACAGACAAAAGGGAACAGTACAACTGGAAATGCAACCAAATTTCAAGCAAGACAAATGAAATGTCGAAGGACCCGATAAACAGGAAGTGCCCTCACAGACGGAAGGGTTTGGTTGATGCCGAAGGTGGAAGATCTAGAGTTAAGTTCAGGGGGCGAATACTTTTGGACACTGGAGATGAATATTGGATCCACCTTATTTTTTTAAAATGATAAAACTCATAAAGCTGGCATTTTGTGTTAACTCAGGTTGTAATGTGTTTAATTTAATAGGGGTCCATGTGTGTGTAATTCATTCATTCATTCATTCACCTACATTCTTACATGTTCTGTAACTGCTTATTGCTTGGAGCTTGTTTTTCGCTGCCTGTATATTCGAATTGTGTGTATTTGTGAGTGTGGTTGTGTGTCAGGCTGTGTTTGTGTGTGTGTGAGTGTGTGCTCAGCTGCCCACTCTGATTAAACTGACGTTCAGCAGACAGGCCTCCCAGTCCCGTATTACTGTGGTAACCTCAATTAGTCAATGCTGAGACGGCAGCTGCGGAACGGCAGGCTCCTCCATCCGCCGTTTCCTTTCCCTCTTTTTCCAGCTTTCATTACAGCGAGACGTCCACTTCAGATGAAATGTGTACTTTACAGGAGTGGACTCGTAGCGTTTCGATGTAGAGCTTCAGGAATAAGAGCTCCTTGTTCCAGGTCTATAAGGTTTCAGCTTGGCCTCTAAGCGTTTAAAGCCTCTAATGCTCCAGGATTGTCTGATTGTTTGTTCGACGCGCCGGCTGTGGTTTATAAGAGCCACATTCAAGTCTGACTCTTTATTCATCTAAAACCAAGAGTGAAATGATTATGAAAGGACTTTGATCTAAAGAGGATGCTGTAGATTTATGGCTGCCGGGTTGTGAGTAAGATATTTTGGTTGCAGTCGTATGCAAACTTAAGTTAGACGAGGAGACAAAACTATAACTGCAATGAAACCGGAATAAAAAGGTCAAAGGATCGGATCACTCTCAGATCAACAAAGAAAGAGGGGAGACAAATAGGACTTTACTTTTATTTACTACTTAAAGAAATCTTGGAACACCCCTTTCTGGTACCTGTTCTTCACACCAACCTGCCATAACAGTAAAACCACCTGCCACATACTGTGTAGCGCCACCTTTTTGCAGATGTCTTTCTCTCTGAGCCAGTATTATTTGTCCACTATTCACCTTATTTACTCTGCTGTCATTATCTAAACTGTTTACATTGTTTACACTGTTTGCATTACTTATACTGTTTGCATTATCTACAATGTTTACTTTGTTTACACTGTTACTTGCACAGCACTTACATTTGCATATACATAGGACCGCACTGGCGTGATCACTAACACTAACCCAACATTTCTTCGCGCGCAGAATGCTAGCTATAGCTCAGAGGGTTGAGTAGCTGTCTCCCAATCAGAAGATTGCACGGTGGTGCGGTTCAAGCCCCGGCAGTCTACATGTTGAAGGATCCTTGAGCAAGATCTTTAAGCCCAATCTGCTCCCCTGGGCGCTGCAGGTATCTGCCCACTGCTCCTCAGGGATGAGTTAAACGCAGAAAACCAATTTTGTTACGTTGAATTACTTGCATGATTGTTTTTGACAAATAAAGCCTTCTTCTTCTGAAATGACCATAAGCCCTCTTGAACTTGAAATTGTACTTTAACAATATGGGAAAACCTTCGTTACACGCACATATCAGAGAGCCTTGAGCGGTTATGACCCTACGGTGGCTGACCGGTTGTCCTTCTTTTGACCACTTTGGTAAGCACTAACAACTGCAGACAAACTGCATCTCTGGAAATGTTCGGACCCACCACTCGACACAAAAGCTCAACTTCAGGACAAATGATTCACTTTCTGCCTAAAATATAACCCACCGACTGACATGTACTGTTGAAACGAGATAATTAGTGTGAGTCTGAATCCACCTGTCAGTGGTGATAATATAATGGCTAATTGATTGCTCAACTGAACTGGAACCTGACTCAACCTGATCAAGTAATTCCTAATGAAGCTGTTCTGCTTAGGTTAAAACATGGCTCCCTCAGAATGACATCTACCTCAATTTCAGTAGTGGACCTTTTCTCCCCATCGACCATTGTCTGCTCAGTCGGTCACCGTCCAACTGTGGCCATGCCAGTCAGAACACTTGTCCGGTACTACCCCTTTCATTCATAGTGCAAGGTCAGCAAGCTGATTAATTACAGTCTCCAGGGACAACCCAGTTTGTACAAACTAAGGTGAGTCTTTCATTTACTGTTTTATGAGCAAATGGGACGAGAATCAGGAATTTACTGTTGTCGAAACTCTGCTAGAACATAATGCCCACACTGGCTCTCTGGTTTATAGAACCCAGTGATCACTAGTTGATAACCGACCAAGGAACTGCTCCGAAACATCCCAGGGACTGGCACCGGTCCCTGGCTCTCACTTGTACCAAGGCAGTAACCGTGTGGACGGTGCCATGCTCGGCATTTGCCAGGATCGCTGCGCTCGGATTGTGGTGGTTAAATGGTTATGCCATCCTTGAGAGTATCAGTTGAATGGTGGCAGGAAGTTCTGCTGGGCCTGTCTAGCCATGCGGTTTACAATGCCTTTCCAAACTAGGGCAGATAAGATAGGTCATTTTCACTGCTCAGAGTCATGCAATCAAAAGATGGCACATAGAGAGGAGTACATGGAAGCTTGCGGTAAAATAATCCCCAGACTAGGAGCTGGGCCTCATCTTTTCCAGATTTGTAATTCTAAACATAACACGGAGGGAACTGTGTTTACTTAGTGCTTAGCATTAGTAAATTGAATTCTATGGTGTCTGTTTCTCTCTTACTCCCAGTTGCTAACTTTTCTCGCAATCCTTTTCGGACTTTCTCATCCTCTCATTCAATCTTTCCTTTCCATCTACACACCAGCATTCATCGGCACTTCCTCTCTCCGATTCCCTCTTTTTCATGAACTCTGTCTGTCCGCCTTCCAGGCGTGGCCCGTGTCAAGTTAACGAGACCAGACAAGGATAATTCCCTGACTCACTCTGTGGTTTACTTTTCCCCTCTGCTCTTCCCGCTCTTTCACTCCATCCCTCTGCTATCCCTCACTCATGCATCGTACAACCATTCCTCATGCCCCTTTCACTTTGAGCGTCTCTATCTATCCGTTATACCCCTTCAGATTTCTCATCCTGTGGACAACCTATTCTACTCAGTTATCTTTTTCATCACTTTGTCTGCCATTTCAGACACGCCCCAGTAGCGGCATCACTCCATCCATCTGTCTCTCTGGCTGGCTTCCTAGCTACGTCTGCCTCTCAGCTGATCAATCTATCTGTCCGTCAAGGAATCCATACGTCCCGATGACTTTCCTCTTCTCCCTGTCACTCGACCTTTTCAACGCCATCTGCGCCCCTCCTCATCTGCGTCAGAGTCTAATGAAATAGACCCCATAATAGCCGTTCTCTTATTAGATTCTTCCTTCCTCTCCAACCATCCCCGCCTCTTGTCCTCTGTTTCTTCAACACAAGCACATCCTCAGGTTGAAGTTATATTTAGATGTACACAGGCTTGACAGAATTAATAAGCTACAAGGTACTCAGGGTGATGAAATGTTTGTTTTTTTCAAGACTGGCATGAGTTTACATATGCAGCAACTAATTACCTGACGGACTTGATTACTTTGAAGAGTTGTTATATTCATGTAATTACATGCAAATGATTTGGCAGCCAAACATAATCAATATACAACAATAAGCCACAACCTGCCAAATACCATGTCCCCCTTTTGCAGTCAAAACAGCTCTGACCTGTCAAGACATCGACTCCTCAAGACCTTTGAAGGTCTGCTCTGGTATCTGGCACCAAGAAGTTAGCAGCAGATCCTTTAAATCCTGGAAGATGGTAGTCGGGGCTTCGAAGGATCAGACCTCTTTGTCCAGCATAACCCACAGATGCTGGATTGGATTGAGCTCTTGCTAACTTGAAAGCCAAGTCAAAGCATTCCTGAACCATTTTTGCAGTGTGTCAGGCCGCATTATCCTCCTGACAAAGGCAGCTGCCATAAGGGATGCCGTTTCCACGAATGGGCGTAATTGATCTGCGGCAAGGTTAAGCTAGCTCTTGTGTGGGACGAGACAGGGTAGCCTTCACCCATCATGCGCATTAATTAGCCTTGGGCACCCAGTTCACCAGCTGTCATTCCTTAGACCACTTTGGTAGGTACTGACTGCCGCAGACCTGAAACACCGGACAAGACCAGCAGTTCAGGAGGTCTAGCCATCACAATTTGGCCCTTGTTAACGCTGCTCAGATCCTTAAGCTTGTCCATTTTTCCTGTTTCCAGCACATCAACTTCAGTACAAAATGTCCACCTGCTGCCTGACATATCCCACCCACTAACCGGCGTCATGGTAAGGAAATAATCAATGTTATTCTGACTTAACCTGTCACTTATAATGTTATGTAATTGTAAACTATTAGTTAGGATTTTTTAGGAAACACATCTTATAATTAAGAATTGTATTGACAATGACAACTAAGGAAAACGTAAAAGCTTCTGAGGAAGAGAAACATCCTGTTCCTGTCGGCACAGATTATCCAGTAAGGTTTGAAAGGTTGTTTTCAGTGGTAAAAACGCGATAAAAATCTCCAAGAAGTGGTTTCCACACGTCGACCCACCCAGATTACAAAGCAGTCTTGCTTATGAGAGGAAATGGAAAACCACCGCAGAAATGAGAACTGCACAGAGAGTTGTTGTTATGGTCAGCAAAACCATCTTTCTGCCCAGATGCCCTTGTGGAATTCTGCCTCGCTGACCTTCTCAATGGCCTCTATGCCCGCTCCAGGGCTCCATCTCCGATTCTGACGACACACTGTGCTATGCTACAAGAAATTCCCCTATATGCCTCAAAGCAGTATTGCATTAGTATTATAATTAAGGTGTTTGTATGCATCGCTTTATCAAAGGTCAGTGGAGACAGAATTGAGATTTCACAAACACAATGCTTGAGTAGCGTGAATAACCTCTGAAACACTGCTGGATATCTCATCTCATTACAGCGCCAGCAGTCTGGCGTGGCAAACACTTGCTGCAGTGTAAATGCAGAAATTCTGTCTTCAGGTAAACTTGATGACTAGCAGCCTGTATGTGTTTGTGTATGTATACATCACAACACAAAGGTGTTTGATGCTCATTAACAGTGTAACAGCATATAGTAACTATCATCAGTATCCCAAGACATCACCATCACAAGAAAAACTTTTGAATTTTTACCATCTATCAATTATCTCCCGTTTAACTGGTGTTGATCATCAGTAGATAATTCCAAACATCCCTCTCCACAGCAAGGCTCTTGAGCTCATCCCGGGGTATCAAGAGGTGTTAGGTGTACCCTGGGGTTTCCCCCAATTTGAACGTGCCCTAAAGGCATCCCACTCAGATGTCTCAACCACCTCAACCGGTTCCTTTCGACACGAAGGGGCAGCAACCATATATATGTCTTTTATGTAGACAACAATCCATCCAGAAGATAGCGGGAGGGAGTAAATGCTGAGGCCATGAATCCCGGTCTGGGGGGGTCGTTGATTATATTGCGACTTGTGTCTTTTTACTTTTTTACCTTACATTTTGCATGCCCATCTTTAGCATAACATAATCCTAAATGTGCCTTAATCCAAGTTGTAATGGTTGCAGAAAATTAGACCATGGAGATAAATGCCTTGATGGCCGATTGCCTGGAAAGCAATCGGCCATCAATTCATTTAAGGCTCTGTGAAAACTTGATACAATTTAATCACTTAGGTCTTGAGATTGTTCTAACCAAAGTCATAGCCTTTCTACAAATTTTAATTGAACAGAAAGTTGTTAATAGCGGTAAGGAGAAAATAAATGCATATTTCTATTTATAAACGCACATTTTTGCAGAACTAATTGTTCCTTCACTTTTCTCCACAGCTACCTAAAGGACGTATGATATGAAGTTAACTAATCGTAAGGTCAAACGTATGAATATGAACTGACTGCATATAATGACCAGAAGCTCTGAAACAACCAGCTCCTCCTCCCCTTCCTGTGACCTTTCCTTTGACCTTGTCTCTAACCACAGAAAAAACACATTAGTCAAAACTGTTCTGTAACATGCATTCCAAAAATGACTTTTTGAATGAACTTGTACCAATCACCATGGCTTCTCTCTGTATTAAGCAATTTTATTCGACTAACTTAATGTACTTGTCACTATAATTTATTAGGGTTTTATTAGTCGTGGCTACTTGGATGTGCTCAAATTTAATTCAGTAGATTAGAACATATCAGTAAATTGGATTTAATAGCGTTGATTCAACTAAGCTTCTTTGATTCATTCTAACTTAATTGATTAAAGTAGCCTCAACCTAATTAATTAGGGTTGAATCAACTTAGTTACTTGGATTTGCTCCAAATGAATTTATTAGAGTAGATTAATCTTAGTTACCAGGATTAATTAGAGTTAATTTAACTTTGTTACTCCGATTAGGTTCAACATTTTGTAATTAATTAAGGTTGATTCACTTTAAAAAATTGGATAAGCTGAAACAGAATTTATTGAGTAGATTCATTTTAGTGAGATTAACAGATTTATTAGATCTTACTCAGCTTTATTACTTGGATTAGGTCCAATGCAATTAAATAGGGTTGATTCATTAAATTTCTCGGATTAGCTCCAACTTAAATTATTTGAATACATTGAACTTAGTTGCCTGGAGTAGGTCAAAGTTTATTTCATAGCATTGGTCCAACTAATTTTAAAGTAGCAAAATGACCCTACTAAATGGAGTTTAGTCCAAATAAATTAAGCTGACCTAACAGAATTTCTTAGTGGCGAAAGAAACTCATGACTCTATGATTTAATTTAATCGATCCAAAGAAAAAACCTGTTGAGTTCAAACGATGTGAACAGTAAGAGAAATTTAAGTTTCAACAAGCTCTCACCAGCGGTCGACACTAAATAAGACAAACTGGATCCTATCAGTTCCTGCCAACTTGATTGAATCTTGTAAATGTTAAAGTTATTGGATGCTATGCGAGTCCGTCATGATGTAATCATGTTTATCTTGGAAACAAGACATTATTTTATACAAAACACATGAAACATTGAATTAAATGTATCAGCCAGCCAATGTCTTCTCTCAGTATGAAAGCAGATGTATAGAAAGGATGGTAAAAGCCCTAAACTCAATTATTTACACTAATCTCTCTCTCCCTCCCCTCGGAATTGCTGCTGTGATCACTCAACAAAGCATTTTCAATATCGGTATCAAACCTTAGTGTAATTATCATAATGGGAATGAGAGCACAGTGTAGAGGATTGGTCCCTTCTGTCTCACACCGGCTGTATTGTTAGGTTACTATTAAATCTGAAGGGTTCTCGTGTTCCCTTCCAAGCTGGACTCCGTGTTGGAAGTGATTTTTCCAACCTAATTTAACACCTTCCATTATTTGATGCTGGGAGAAACTCTGGAATCTATTTGGACTGGCAGAGCAGCACCAATTCCAGGCCAGTAACAATAAACCAATCTCCACTTTTTAAATCAGGTAGATATAGAACACAAAGCTTAATGCGGTGCATTTATCTCCCATCCACCAATCCTCTAGGTGTTAACCTTTTGGCTATTGGCAGTTATTCAATTGATGTGTTACGTGTGGTTACATTTTTGGGCCATCGTGTACAGCACATTAAACACTCCTCAGGACCGTACATCACATCTCCCTCCCTCTATCCTCCTGCTACAGACAGGGAAGCAGACAGAATCAATAAGAGTCAATCAGCACCAGACCAAGATGGGCATGGGTTCTCCCTCTCTCTCGACTGGAACATAAAGTAAAGCTCACTTTAAAAGTCTTAAACTTTTTTTATTAAGGCCTCAGTTCTTCTGAAACAGCGATTAGAAGTTGGTGGGGTGTGTTGGAAAAGAAACCATTACCGAGATAATTATGTTTTATGCTATGATAAAAGCTCTGAAGCAGAAATACCTCTCACCTCTGGCCCACAGCTGATTTAGATGTAGATCGTAGGCTGCCCCACTTGTACCAAATCCTATAAAAATAACGTAAATACTAATGTTTCACTGTACTTAATGGCCCCTGACATTTTTATGTGGATTTCTATTTAACTTCGACTTGTCTTAGAGTGCTAGAGTAAACTTGCATCCAACTATTCCTTTTCTGTAACCCATTATCTTGTGCAGGGTCACTAGAGGTTTGGAGTCTATTCCAGCAAACACTGGGCGGGAGGCGGGGCAAGTGAACCCAACTGGTCATGGCAGTAGGCCGTCCACCCTGAGTCTTGGATCTGCTCGAGGTTTCTGCCCGTTAAAAGGCAGTTCTTTCTCACTGTTGCCAAGTGGTTGCTCACGGAAAAATTTGTTGGGTCTCCTTAAAACGATTATATAAAGAGTCTGGTCTAGACCTGCTCTTTCTGGAAAACACCTTGAGACAACTGTTGTTGTGAATTGGCGCTATATAAATAAAGATTGATTGATGGATATTTAAACTCACATTCGTACGGGCCTTTTAGGGTCACCAGTTCATATATATTGCAAGCATAAGAAGGGTAAGAGGAAGTTGGAGAATCCAAGGATTGGAACCCAGAACCTTCTTATTGCTAGGAAAACAGCACTAAATAGCGACTGTGAAGGTAGATCAGTTTCCCGATTATCACATTTCGCAAACACATAGAAGCTATCAAGGGCCACAAGTCATAGTTATTCTTGGCAGTCCTCAAAGTGGTCCTTTCTTGCAATACTAAAGAAAGTGAGAGCAAATTCTTGACTCCGCCCCTTCATTCAAATCCATTCAAATATCCCAAATATATATTAAAATAAGTTTAATAAAAATTCTTTCTGCAGCTTTCGTTTAATCCTGCCAGCAGACGCCTCCATGACAAAGTCACCACTTGTGTCCGCGTTTGCAAAGACGGTACATCTAGGAACGGAATTAGCTTGTTTCAATGAAGGGAGTTGCATTTTAAAATCAATCATAAAAGAGAAGTAGGACTTAATAGCACATTGAAGAATATCAAAAAAAAAAAAAAAAGGCCAAATTGAAACATGTAACATTAAAGATATAGAGCGCCTAATATATGAAAACAAGATTAAGCCATATTAAAGATTCTCACCTGAACGACTTGAAAAGAATGAAATGATGAAAAGCCTTAAAAGTTTCCAAAAATCAATAAGAAAACAAATATATAAAAAAATTGTTTGGAACAAAGCCCCAACAGTAGCAAAAATCTCTAAATTACCAAAAAAAGGGGCACCCACGGGTCTCGACTGCCATATTCACTAGGCCATCTTGTATAACACCATCAGTACATAATTATTCCTTCGACAACGCCGCAGCCGCTGTACTTTCCCAGAAGAATTCTACTGAATCTCCTTAGAGACACTGAAATGCAGGCAGAAAATGTTTTTGCAGTGTTTTCTGAATTTTCATAAACCTTTCAGTATGACTGTATTTGTATCTTTAGGTGTATGTTCACTGAGTTTATGTGAGGCTGGGGTGTTTTTTGGTAATATTTCTACATACATTCCACAAAAACCTTAAATGGTCTCTCCCACCAGTAAGTCCAAAAAATATTATTATGCTCTTATCCTGGATTACCTTTGCTGTTATCATAGTTTTCCATGGCGTATCCATTCCTCTGAATCAGTGGACGGAGATGATTATATAATATCCCAGGGCTTTCACAGACTCACCGGCTGAATGAGGGCTTTTGTGCCCACTGATTGAAGTTTTACTTACACAGAGGTTTGGTGGGTTCCACTCAGGGACACGACTGTCTAGTCTGGACTGTGAAGGAATTTCCCTGAGTTCATGTTTGATTATGTAGGAAAGTGTTCAGGCGAGGATTTGTTGTGGTTTATTTGTGTCGGTACGAGCTAATCAGCATCTCCTCAAAGGACTCAAAAATCAAAGATTAGGAGTTTAGTAGAGGTTCTCTTTGGATAGGGGCCCATGTAGACTTAAGGATAACAAGAGAACACCAAGAAACTCTCTTTCAAAATAATAAGAATTCCTTTTTGTCGTCATGATGAGGTCATTTTAGACCTTGTAATACAAACGTCAACATTTCAGCTTCCGGACTTCTTCGGGAATTCAAAAGCGGATGACCTGATCATGGATTAACGTTTTACCATCAAGGCCCTGATTAGAGAGTCAAAACACAGTGACTCCCTGAGGAGAGTTTGACCTTTGATCATCAAACCTTCGCTGGGAAGTCAAAACCCGATTACTTCTTGATGAAGGATTGATGTTCTTGTCTTTAAGGCTTTGTCACGGAGCCAGAACCCAATGACTCCCTGAGGAGATTTTGAAGTTTCAGCATCAAGCCATCTTCAGGGGAGTCAAAATCATGTGCCTCCTTGAGGAACGTTTGAAAGCTCAGCCTCGTGGGTCTATCAGGCAGTCAAAGCTCGATGAGTCCTGAAATGAAGTTGTAGCGTTTTGGAATTAAAAATTCATCAGGAAGTCAAAGGAAGGAAGTGAGTCCCTGATGAAAGCGTGACATTTTGGGATCAGGCCTTCTTTGCAGGAGTCAAAACCTGACGATTCCTTGAGTAGAGATTGATATTACAGCATAAAGGGTCCAATAAGCAGTAAAAACATGATGAGTCCTTGTTGAAAGATTGATGCTTTTTTTTTTGATGCTTCAGCATCAAATCTTCATCCAGAAGGTCAAAACCCGATTTTTCCCTAAGGTAAGCTTGATGTTTCTGCATCAAGGGCTCATAAGGCAGTCAAAATCTGACGAGTCCCTAATAAAGGCTTTCCGGTTTTTGGCTTGAAGTCTTTGTCATGCAGTTGAAGTTTTCTGTAACGTTTTGGCATCAAGCCATCACTAAGAACTGAAAATCCACTGTTGTAGGAGGGATTGATGTTTGGTCATCAAACCATCATTTGGATGTCAAAACTCAGGACTCCCCTGTGAAGGCTTGACGTTTCTTTCAAGGTTCCATCAGGAGATCACAGCTGAAGGTAGTGAAAGCTGTGTTTTTGTGTTTAAGGACTTGTCATGAAGTCAGAATTCAATGACACCCTCAGAATATTTTGGTGTTTAGACTTTAAGCCTTCATCCTTGGAGCCAAAACCGTATGACTTCCTGAAGAAGGATTTACATTCTCAACCTTGAAAGACAAAACTCAAGAACTCCTGATGAAGTCTTCAAGCTTTCATCAAAGAGTCAAAGTCTGACGCCCTGGGCAAGTCTGGACTTTTCGGCATCGAGCGTTCAGCAGGGGAGTAAAAACCTGTTGACTGAAGGGTTGATCTTTCAGCACATTGCCTTTATCAGTGAATCAAACCTTCAATCCATTGGTGTTTGTGTTTTAGGGTTCAAAGTGACCACATGATGCCAATGAAGGGCTTTTTTAAATCACTGTTTATAAAAACCATTGACACTTTGCGTTGGCGTGCAACATATCTATGTTTGCTACTTACTTTCTCAAACCCTTGTACTACCTTGACTCTTTGTAACACCTGAATCTTCCAGATAGTACTGAATAAATTTGCTTTATTCATCTATTTGAGTATTTTGCATGCAAAGGTTTTGAAAGTCTGCCTCGTGCTGGACCTGGATAGAACTTGAACCGCGTACATGAATCTGTATGCGCTTTTTGATTTACGTGTGCTTAAACAACCTTGAACCACTGTGACCATTTAATTAATATAATATAACTGTAATAATGTCATAAGTTTGCATTAATGAAGCACTTAAAATGAAAGTGGATGGAGTTAGCCCGGAGTGACAGGAGAGAGCTTCCAGTACTTCTGCCATGTTTGAACGCGACCTTCAGTGTAATATATGCGTTTGACCCCAGTACATAGTGATTAATGTGGACGCCATGTTTTTGTGTAATGTGTGTGGCCTACCTGTACACGGTGGTGGGCGGGTAGTTGGCGATGTCATAGATGAGTCGTATGTGTCCCTGGTACAGCTCCAGTGCCAGCGGGTCGTGGTCCTCCTTATACAACAAGATGCCGTTGTCTTTATCCGTAGCCAACTGGAGAGACGGAGATCAAGGCACGTATATTACAGATAAAGCCGATAGGTGCTAAGTCTGACTATTAACGTAATGGATGTTTTTAAATGGTGGTCATAAAGTTTTGGCTGGTTAAGATAATCCTGCCCCGCAAACACTGAAGTAACCGGCTATTGTTTCTAGACCAGAAAAGGTTTTGGTTCCAGTCTGGCACCAGGTTTCCCGGCCCGGATCCGCTACTTCGGCTGTGGAAACATAAAAAAAACTACCGCTGGCTCAGAACCAGTTCTGGATCCGCCGTTGTGGAAAGGAGGTATGTGTAGCTTTAATTGAAAGCGAAATGAAATGGAGGTCACGGGTGTGTCCCTCCCACACGGACGCTTGACATGTCACACTCGCCGGCGTCCTCGGCTAGGCGCTAACTAACTTACGAGTGGAAATGGGGCCAAGGGGCCAAACACTTAACAGACCCGGCTTCAATGGCGCATCGCCAAGTCAACACCTGCTAACAAGCTGCCGGAGCGAAGAAGAGAGGGAGGACGGGCGATCAGAGGAGAGGACACGACATAGGAGCGAAGGCAACGAGAGGGAACCTGGATGCTGACTGAAATAAATGAGGGAAAAAACATTCAGGGATTTATGTGTGTGGTCTTTGTAGACTTTTTCTTTCTTTTTTTTTACATTTTAAACAGCCTTACACTGGCAGGAACACACACACAAACACACACACACACACACACACACACACACACACACACACACACACACACATCAGACAGGTGGTAATTATGAATTAGCCCGCTGTGAGTGTGTTTGTGTGTGTGTGTGCGTGTGCACGGATAATTGTGAGTGTGTGCACAAGCATGATTGCGCAGTGAAATGAGAAAAGAGGCCGAAGCAGATGTTTGCTTTGATTTTGTCGGTACTAAGACGCGGAACTCGATCGGCTTTGCACCTTTCAAGTTTATAATACTTTACAAGGGCTGTCTTTGTTCGCTATTAATGCGGCAGGAAACAGGAAGTTCATTCATTTTCGCTCGTCTCATATCATAGATTTCAGTTCAGTTTCTAGCTCTAAATACTTGTGCAGCGTGTGATATATATATTTATATATTTTTCCCCTGAGTAAGTAAGTCACGTTTTCTTTCGATGGCAGCGTTCTAAACAAAGGTTGGATTAGGTTAAGTTTGAGTTAAGCGTTTTGATTGGCTCCCCGTGAAATGATTATTACTTTTATACACTACTATTTCAAAATAAAGATAAAGATAAAAATCAAAATACATCTGAGAAAGTAAAATCATTCAAAATCGATCCCAACAAAGCTTATGCAAAAGAAGATAATACAATAAAATCGTATAATAAAAAGAGGAAAATAAAAGCCATAGAATGCTACAAACAGAAAACGGTAAAAAGATAAAACGAGACCCAAGCCCGCTTCAGCCCCAGACTACGATAGTAAACGACTGCTTATTACTCCGACAACATGCCCAACGACCCAAACATTGAATTTGCTCCTACATCTGATGAAGGCAGGATGTTACTCGTTGTAAAGCAGAGGTCAAAGGTTACCTGTAAGGAAATGTGCGCAGTGGGGCGGAGCTTTGCGCCCGGGAGCTCCACGTGGCCGGCTCGACCCAGGAAGTGAACGGTGGCCATCTTCTCACATTTGCTGCCGTAGAAGCTGGGCATGCAGCGGCAAAGCGGCTCCCCGGCAACCACCAGGCACTGGGCGCCGTTCTGGCATTCCGATTGGTCGCAGGGGCTGGTCTGCAGCAGGATCATTGGTGGAGGGTTCTCGCAGAACAGCCCGCTGTGGGGAGGAGGAGATGACTTATTCATGGAGCTTCTACCTGATGATTTGTTCTGTCCTTTCGGCTGATAAAACTCATCTAGTGCTTGATGTGTGGTTGGTCTCGTAATACATTTGGCGACTGAAATGATGAAACCTCAGTAAATGTTTTATTAGCATGAGTTGTTTTCCGCTGGATCTCCTTCTTCAGCATCTTTGAATCTGTCTTAGACTGTCTATTTTTTTTTTTGCCCATAAATATTCATTTTTATTCCACTTTATCTTCTTTTATGGTTTTCGTTCCTGCACAGTTATGACTTCCTCTTTGTCTTTCTTTCTTTCTCTCCCTTGTGATAAATTTGTTTTCTCTCATGCAGACAGCCTTGGCTATAATTAGCCACATGGAGCTGCATCTGCTGCACACTCACACACACACACACACTCACACACACACACACACACACACACACACACACACACAGAAGGTCCAGACAGTCAAGTGTGATTATGAAGCGTCATCTGTGTGTCCTCCCTGTCTGCCCTCGTGTGGCGAGGACAGATGCTGCTGGCGTTTTGGTGTGACTCTCACCTGAAGCCCTCCTTGCAGACGCAGGTGTATCCGTTGACAGCGTCCACACACTCCGCTCCGTGTTGACACTTGTTCTCCAGACAGTCATTGTAGTCCTGCTCACAGTTCTGGCCCACGTAGCCCGGCAAACACTCGCACCTGGAAATACGGATGTGATTACTGTGTGTGTATGTGAATGTGGGGATAGGTCACATGTTCAGAGATTCTTTACTGTGTTTGTTTGTTTTTTAATCAATTTCCATAACTATTGCTTTTTAGAAACAAATTCCTTCCTATTCCAGATCTATCGAAACCTACACCATGAAGACTATCCCCTTGCACACTCTGGCCACAGTTGTCTTTCTTCGTGGTCTGCTGCATCGAGTTTGTGCGACCTCCAACTCCCCATCTCTGCCTACTCCTCGCAGATCCATCAGCCTCATCATTCATGAGGCTCAGCAGAGTCATCCGCCACCACTACCACCAGTATCCAGACTCGGCGGCAAGGGGAAACTCACCGCTATTGCTATTAATGCAGAGACCCTTCAATAACATTATATTTAGTTATTTTTTTTGTTTTACTTTTAAGTATAAAATCACTTTTATAACAACAACAACCGCTAAAAAGACTCTTTTCACATCATTAGGTAATCTGAAACTTAGATATGAAAAATAGATTTGCGAACCACGAACAAACTATAATCAAATAAATAAATAGATGTGGAGCCAATATATGGATAAGATAAGCAAGATTTGAATATGAAAATAATAAACACTGAAATTAATTCGTAAAATTGGAGAGAGGGTAAACCTTTCTTTTATAATCCCCTAATTACTAGGTATTTACCCAGTAAATATACGGTAAAAATGACGTATTATTGGGTAATTACCACGTGTAACAATGGGCAAATACAGAGAAACTACCTGTAAAAATACAGTAATTATAATGTAGTATTGGGTAATGGTATTACCCAGTATGGGTATTTGCTTCGGTTTCGATATTTCCTTGTGATTGAACCTACTGCATGTAAAAATGAACATCCTTACAGCCTTGGTCACAATGTCATCTTTCAACATTTTGATCTCTGTCACATTCAGGGATGTGACCTCCGACCCCTCAAAGAGTCGACCGCATGCAAAGCTGTCACTCACCGGTAACCGCGGCCGACATAGACACACTTTGAGTCGTGCTGACAGGGGTCGAAACCATGGAGACAGGGGTCAATCACCTCTTCGCAAAGGTCACCTGGTGACAGAGGGGAATGAAATATTCATGGTTTAGTGATTGTGAGGTTTGCATCTGGAGGTTCAGCAGGAAACACACAGCAGAAGAGAGAAATAATAGAGACTGGAGGAGAGGCGCAGTCCAACCCTTTCACATGTTCTCTGTCGGCTTGAGATGTCAGCAGCAACAAAAGCAAACAAAGACGTGAGAAAGATTATTTAGGCTTCAGAGGAAGCACTGTGTAAATCCCCGAGCAAGCTGAGGGAAGAGCACCATCAGCTGTTTGACACAGTGGGTGGAGGAGGGGGTTAACGGTCAGCGGCTACGCTTTGCTCTCTGGCTCACTCTCTAAGGCTGAGGGTGAGACGGGTCAGCAGTGTGTGTAAAAGCAGCAGCCATAAGGAGGAAGAGGGGTTTGAGAAGGGTTAAGAACGTTCTCTGCCTGATTTGGTCTAGCGGCGCCGCCTCGCTCCCGCCCCGTCTGACTGCGGCGATCATTTCTCACGTCGCCGTTAGACAAATGTTCTGAGCTGCAGTCGTGTCCTCCTGCTACCGCCGGTGTGTGACTTCTGAAAGCTGCCGAATTTGTGTTAAAGCAGCGGGATATCCAAATAAAATAAATGAAACATGTGCGGAACATCCAGGGGGTCGATTCCCGGCTAGAGAAGTCTACATTTCCAAGAGTCCTTGAGCAAGATAGTGGACCCCACTTTACTCCTAAAGACTGTGTGAAAGGTTATTGTTCCCCTAATGATGTGGCTCTAGTGCCTCTGAGGCATAATGACCTGGTTGTAGTGCTTATGAGACACATTGACATGGTTGTAGTGCCTATGAGGCATAATGACATGGTTGTAGTGCCTTTGGGGCATAATGACATGGGTGTAGTGCCTCTGAGGCATAATGTCATGGTTGTAGTGCCTATGAGGCATAATAACATGGTTGTAGTGCCTCTGAGGCATAATGCCATGGCTGTAGTGCCTATGAGGCATAATGACATGGTTGTAGTGCCTCTGAGGCATAATAACATGGTTGTAGTGCCTCTAAGGCATAATGACACGTTGTAGTGCCTCAGGGGCATAATGACATGGGTCTAGTGCCTCAGGGGTTATAATGGTGTGGCTCTAGTGCCTCTTCAGCCAGTCCAATAAGAGTGAATTCAAACTTCACTGCTTGTTAAGACACTTTAAGAGAGAGGATGATTCCTGGTGGGTTGACTGTAGCATCACCTTAAAGTAAAAATAGTCCTGCTCACCAGCTCTTCGTTCCAGAATGAAGCACTTCAAACACAGATTTCTTAAACCATGTTTTGCAGAGTCTCCTGAAACTACAGCGCTCCGGTCTTTTCCTAGAGCGGAGATGACAAAACTCCACACAATATTCTGCATCTAATCTGCAGCACAGAGTGAACCATGTTCGGGATCATTCTTAACTCTTGACTTTCTCATTTTGCGGGGTATAAAAACTAATATCAGCTGTTTGAAAGGTCGTGCATTAAATCAAGATTTTTTTTCCACCTCTCATGCAAATCTGAGCTGACAGTCGTGGTCGCTGAGTTTGAAAAAGTAGAGCAACTAGCAAAAGACCGTCCTCTTAATGTGACACCTGATGATTACGCCCCGGTTCACTGAGCTGAGTGGATGTTCAGAGCCAAAGGACACAGACAAGAATGTGTGTGTGTGTGTGTGTGTGTGTGTGTGTGTGTGTGTGTGTGTGTGTGCGTGTGTGTGTGTGTGTGTGTGTGCGCGTGCGTGCGTGTGTGTGTGTACAGCAGCTGTATGTGGTAAGGTGGCTGGCAGTTTGAGTGGCTACTCCATGCCAACAATCATAATGACACGGTACATGTGTGGGTGAGTTCCAGTGTGAGACCAGATGTGTGTGTGTGTGTGTGTGTGTGTGTGTCTGTGTGTGTGTGTGTGTGTGTGTGTGTGTGTGTGTGTGTGTGTGTGTGTGTGTGTGTGTGTGATGGTGTGTTAGAGGACACCTAACAACCTCTTCTCCAGGCCAAGGCTACATCCATTTTTAAATGGTTGTAACATACGTCTCTGATGTAGTCAAAACCAGAACACTGTGGGAAAACAGTGACTTCCAGGAAAGCCTGGAGATTCATCAGGGCAGAAAACCATGGTCACGGCCAGGACATGGACCTGGGCACAGATTGGGCTCAGCAGACAACCTGGACCGGTGAGGCCTGTCAAGTTAAATGCCACTGCGGTAACAGTCACGAAAGTACAGGAGCGCTCAAGACACATAAGAGCAGGTCCAAGTACGAACGGGAGAGATTCATCGCCCACCGCACAAGATTTAGTCTGGTGAGATGCAGGGGAGTCCTGGTCTGGCAGTGCCAGTCCTAGAGCTCACACACTGCCAGCATCGACCCAGGGGAACCTGCAGACCACCTCCAGAGTCTGCAGGTGCAGAGAGGAATCAGTGAAGGAAAGAAAGAAATCAAACCCTTTTAACAGGCAGTTGAAAGCAGCCAGAGCTGAAATCTACAGATGGATAGAGATTAAAGACATCAAAGTCCTTTGACAGGCACATCACTTTTACAAGAACTGAGAGCAACGGACTGGTTGACATCAAAGCCAATCCAGGCATTTTAAAGTCACCTGCACTGACATCAAAGGACAAATGGATATCAGAGCAACTTGCCACACATTAGAAAGCAACCAGTGGTGATTTCAATGGATTAAACGAGATCAAAGCCCTTTGGCAGGCAGTTTAATGTACTGAGATCAACAGATAAATAGTGATCAAAAGAGATCAAAGCCCTATGGCCTGCAGTTGAACAAAACCAGCACTAATATCAAATGGCAATGGAATAAAAACTTCTAATACGCCTTTTCAAGAATCCAGGACTGAGATAAAAGCCTTAGACAGTCTGTGAAAAGTGACCAGTAGTCAGATCTAAGTACATCAAAGCATTAGCACATACTTTAAAGCAGCGCGTACAGAGGTTAAAGCCACCGGCAAGCAGTTTAAAGCAACCTGTACGGATCAAATGTGGAATGGACATCAAAGCCCCTGGTCCATTTTTTTAAGCAGTCAGCACTGAGTTCAAAGCCGTAAACAGGAAGTGAAAAATGACCAGCAACGAGATCAAAGGCTGATTGAACACAAAAGCCTTTAACACTTAGAACCTTCCAGCACTGAGATCAAAATCTTTGACAAAGAGTTAAAAAACAACAAGCACTGCAATCAAATCATAAATGGAGATCAAAGACATTATGACCAGGCAGTTTAAAAGCAGCCAGTCCAGTGATGTACAGATTAATTGAGATTAAAAAGATCAAAGCCCTTTGGCAAGCACCTTAAAGCGGCCAATGCTGTGATTAAAGGGGGCTTAAATGAGTCGAGATCAAAGTGATTAAAACAAGTAATGACGATACAAATACCGCAGAAAGAATTTTAAAGGTGTACATCATCTTGTTTGTCGTGCAAATGGACCCGATCTTACGCCAGGTCCTTCTCAAAACCTTTAGGCAGAACCCCTGTCGTCCCGTCAACCAGAGATTGTTAGTCAGTGAAGGTCGGGCTTCTCTCTCCTGACCTCCTCTCCAGGCCGAGGCTACATCCATTTTAAACAGTTGTAACATAACATCTCTGATGTAATCAAAGCAGCAGTTCGCTTCAACGTGCTGGACTCCCTCCCCCGCCTTCACTGCTCCGGGCTTTTATTGGTTCTGACTTTCCCCTTTTTCTTTTGCTATGTTTGGTTTTCCTTTCCCCTCTGGTACAAACTCCCCCTCTGCCATCTCCCTGTCATTCCTGCCCTCTCCCTCCGTCTCCCTTCGGTGTGATTTCTCCTTCAACCTCCTGTAGGAGCGGTTTCAGGTCACTGCGGAGAGGCTGTCCATTACTAACTCAACATCCACTAAAGTGGAAAATATGATTTTGCGGGTGTGGCAGCGGGGACTCTGTGACCCTCCTGGTATCTCAGGAGGAAAGAGGAGTGAGTGTAAAGGTAGACGTTGTGTTTACCTGTGTAGTTCGGTGGACAGACGCAGGTGTAGTTGTTGACTCCATCGATGCAGGTGGAGTTATTCTCACAATCATTGTCTTCACAGTCGTCCGGGTTTATTTCACAACGCTGGCCCTCGTAACCTGGCGGACACACACAGCTACACACACAAACACACAGACACAATGTGTTATATTAGGCTCCACAAACTCAAACTGAGTGTGTTTGCATGAGTCCAAACTGTTACCCTTTAGAGGTCAGGTAGAAACGTCCAAATCAGTACTAACTAGGCCCAATAAAAGCCCCCAATCCCCTGCGTTGTACAAGCAATCTCCCCGATTGAACTCAAATTACTCAAATTAAATGTTATGTTCAAAAATCAGTGTTATTCATAAAAGAAGCTCCTCCTTATCAGTAAAATATGAACTATTCAACTAAAATATGATATATGAAAGATAATTCTCTTTGAGTTGATTCATACGCACCAAATTTGGACTTAATTGAACCAATAGTTAGTAAGTTATGTCTGAAAAATAGTAAAAAATAAAACTGAAATTATGCATTTTTCTTCTCCTGGTAAAAAAAAAAGAAACATGCACAAATAGTTAAAATACTCAGTTCTCAAGATAAGCTTCAAAGACAAATCCAAGCAGAAGTTGTTGCCGTGGAAACACAAACAAACAAAAATTGCGAAAAAGTTGTGTTTGCACCATTTGGCTGCGTTTTAAAGACATGCTTGAAACAATCATGACCACTTTTTGTCAGAGAGGAGGTATGAGTTTGAGTGGTTAGATCTGAGTACTGACCAACTGATGACCAACTGGTCAGCCACAACATTATAACCATTGACAAGTGAGGTTGGAGTAAAGTTTATTTCTTTACCCATCCCCTGACACTGGGTTGGATATATGAGGCTGCAAGGGACCATTTTGTCCCGAAATTGATGTTGGGAGTAGGTCAAATTTAAAGCATGAGGATACAAGTTTGACAGGGATCACATTGTTATGGTTAGGCGACTGGGTCAAAGTATCCAGAACTGCGGGTCTTGTTTGATATTCCTGGTCTGCAGTTGTCAGAACCCACCAAAGTGGTTTAAGGAAGAGCAGCTTGTGACCTGGAAAAAGGGTAATTGATGTAAGCGGGTAGCAATGACTGGCCCATGTTATCAGAAACCCACAGAAGAGCTACTGTAGCACAAATTGCTGAAAAGTTAGGGCTGGTTATGAAAGAAAGCTGTCAGAACACACGGTGACATCAGGAGCTTTTTCCCTGCAAGAAGAGAAGCTAAACATTGAGACAAGTGGTTTTATTGTTATGGCTTATAGATGTACATGGCGCAACGAGCAAAACCTACATCAGTTCACTGCTTCACCACTGATCTTTCCTTATACTACTTCAGTGGCTACTAACCACTTGCAGATCAGTGACATCCAACAAGACCTGCAGTTCTGGACCCAGTTACATAGCCATCACAATCTGGTCCACATCTTCACACCAGCCATTTTTCCTGGTTCCTACTCATCAACATCAGGACAAAACGTGAACTCCCTGTCTAATATATCCCAGCCACTGACGGCTGCCATGGTAACAAGATGATCAATGCTCCTGTGACTTCCCCCGTCAGTGGTTCTAATATTATGGCTGATTTTGATGGCATGCCAGAACTACACACTGAGCCATCGCCATGACAATCGCTGCTTCCTGTCTCTCTCGCTCTGACTCCCTTGCGATACTGGAGAACGGAGACAAAGAGGAACTGACTGAAATGAAAGTTTAATAACGTTACAATTCCACCAGTCGCTCTAGATGTTTATACTTGTCAGCAAAATTCTGTGTATTCCACCGCTCTACGCCGACGCCCGAGTTTCCGTTTTAATAAGACATTGCAGAATGCAGATGGTGTCGGCATTCAATCTGAAGTCTGTTGGGACTTCTTCTCCGTCCTGCTTCTTACACATGGCTTCGTATCTTAATTTAGTGATCCGAAAAGAGTCTCCATTTCATGCCTCAATTTATAGCAGGAATAAAAAAATTTGATATGGCTCCTTAAATTTTTTACTTTTACTGCCACACATAAAACATTTAAAAAAAAAACTGTGAAAAGCAGTTAGGACTTCTTGGATCTTTAGATTCACGTCTTGTTCATTAGCGTTTGCCGTCTCTGAAATCTCAAATCAGACTTCAAGCAACAAGAAAACAAGCAGAGCTTGAACAAACATGCAGGACAAAAGGACATGCAGAGGTCCTGAGTCACGCACAAATCTGTTGCGGAGACAATCTGACCCGGAAGACTAGACATCTCAAATGGTCCTTCTGGTTATAATGTTATGGCTGATCTGCTTATATTTGAAGTCATCGTAGTAGTCCCTCTTTTTCCCCATCATTTTCAGATTAATGTCACTGTCCTGTCTTATCACCAGCTCTTACTCTCTCTCTCTTCTTCCTCACCTTTAGATGCAGATAGACATCTGCCCACACCCACACACACACACACACACACACACACACACAGTCTGAAAAAACTCACAGCTGCTCTAAACACCTTTCCATCTCCTCTGACTCGTTTTATTCAGACTCGTAAGAAGTCGGGTTTCTTTCATGGGTTGAAAAGGATTTTGGGACAAGGTCATCCAGAAACATCAAACAGGAGGAGAGTCTCCTCTGCAGAGAAACTCTCCCTTCCATCCAAACACCCACAGTTACACAATTATCACTGTTCCCACTCTCTTGCACCTGTAAAGTTATTTTTCTCTTCTTTTCCTTTGAATCCTTTTATTTCGGTGGAACCAATCTAAAGTCGCGCCCTCGCAGACTTACGATAACTGTTATCTGTCCCTCCTCCCACGCTGTGGAGGAGATTCAGTGGTTAAGTCCAGCCTGCTGCTCTCGTTTAGAGCTCCCAAACAAAGGAATCACCTGAAGAACAATGATCTCATTACAGTTTTGTAGTTAATGTATTGAACCGAGGTTTAGGTCTTTGTTGCGTGTCACGAGTTTCATAGATCAGGGTTTGGTTTGAGATCTTGTAATGGCACTAAAGAGCTTAAACGACATTCCTGTATTCTGATGTCATCATCTACCTGAGCTGCGTCTCCCTGCGCTTGATTAATGATTGACGCATGGACTGGTGTGTCCCTGACGTCATCCGTCGCCTCCTCTGATATCCTCTCTCTCATCCTCACTGAAAATAAACTAAGCCTACGCCCTCGTCTCTGACAGCAATGGCAGATCCCAGAAAAAGTCCACAATCCCCTGCATTGTACAAAAAAAACAAACATTCAATTTGAGGTATGTTAAGATAGGACTCCTCATGTCAATTTATACGCACCAAATCTGGACTAAATTGGACAAAGGTTAGGATGTTTAGTCGAAAAAACCGAATGTCCTACACATAACCACCCAGTTGACTGAATGTCCTACACATAACCACCCAGTTGACTGAATGTCCTACGCATAACCACCAAGTTGACTGAATGTCCTACACATAACCACCAAGTTGACTGAATGTCCTACACATAACCACCAAGTTGACTGAATGTCCTACACATAACTACCCAGTTGACTGAATGTCCTACACATAACTACCCAGTTGACTGAATGTCCTACACATAACTACCCAGTTGACTGAATGTCCTACACATAACTACTCAGTTGACTGAATGTCCTACACATAACTACCCAGTTGACTGAATGACCTACACATAACTACCCAGTTGACTGAATGTCCTACACATAACCACCCAGTTTACTATATGCCCTTTGCATAACCCCAAGTTGACTGCATGTCTTTTCGTCCTCTTTTGTCTTGTTTTGTCTCTGTGTTTCACATAACATGTATCTTGCCAACTTTGAAGAGTAAAATGTATTTGTTCCAAATAACACGGAATAAATAGGTTAGTCTCTTAAAGAGGGCTTGAAAAAAATCTGCTGCAAGATCAAAATTCATGTGTTGTTCAGAAATTCTACCAGTTTTGGCTACAACCATCAATACACGTGCAGAGAAGTGAGAGAAAAAAAAGGATATTTTACATTTATCGTAGGAACACGGTTGCCGCATTCATGATAGAAAGTGCAGGAAAACTAACGCAAATAAAACCTGTACGAAGTATTTCCATGAGAGACAAAAGACATTCAAATGAAAGGAAACAGACAACTGGTCGGCGAGCGCCGTCTGACTGAACTAATCCCTGTCCCGCTTTTCAAGTATATGGAACGACAAATGGGTTCCTGCTCAGGATCGAGGCTAATTGGAGTTACTCAAGATTCCCGAAAGAATATCTAACATGTTGAAATGTCAGCGGGGTCTGGTCAAGCGCTCTCTGTCTCTCTCTCTGTGTCTCGGAGGGCACAGATGTCTGAAACTGTGTTGGTATTACCATTAAGAGAAGAGCAGCAAAGGTTAAAGAGGCGGCTAATAGCATTACCATGCAGGAAGTTAAAGGCCAGACACACATCAAAGCTGCTCCAGTAAGCAAAGGCCTCGTTAAAGGAATCAGGCAGGAGACAAATCTGGCCAACATATTTACGACCGTTTTCTTTTTCAATAAAAGTACGTGTTTGCCACGAGTCCGATTTTTTCGACAGATGCCGATGACGGTGGCAGGTATGTGTCTAATCCTTTTTTGTGGACAGATCTTAGACGATAAACCGGCCGGCTTTTGCTTCTGGTCTTGTTTCCCTCCCCGTACGGTACTCAAGAAACCGTCACAGCCTGACCCACGGATCCAGAATGACGCAGCATGATGGAAAGTCGAATGGATTGGCTGACCGGATATTTGGTTTGGCCGGTTATGGTTTGGAGTCTCCCCCTTCATATTTCATATCTGTATTATTATATCGCCAAAAAGTCTGGGATATTATAGTTTTGTCGTCAGCGAGTCTGTGTCCGCCGCCGCAGATCCTTTCTTTGTTTACGGGATAAATCCAAAACCGTTACATGGATCATTTTCTAATTTTAGAAACACAGAGACCTCGGGGTGAGGAAGAACTGGATGGATTTTAGGAAAGGTCAATAGTATTTTTACGACACCAGGGGGAGCTTACAACACAATTTTCAGGGCATAATCTCCCAACGCTTGGTCCGATTTAGTCCAAATTTGATCGTTTGAATCGACTCGAGGATCTTTTATATCATATTTCCCTCTAAGACTACTTATTTTATCCACAAGGGGGAGCTGTTTCACAAAAAAACTGTTTACGGACATAAGTTCCTCACTGTTGGTCAAATTTAGTCCAAATCTGGTGCAGATGAATCGACTCGCATTGTAATTTGAGGAGTTCAATCAGGGGGTTTCCTTGTACAATGCATGGATTGGAGGCTTTCCAGGGATATAAACCGGCTGTTGAATTGTTGTAAAGTTATTTCTGCGAGGCCTTAAACATTCAGCTTCCGGTTTGGGCTAAGATTTTTTGAACACAAAACAACCATGATGCAAATTCTTCATGCGAGTAAAGTGAGTTTCTTTTATTATAGGCGTTTAAAGTCACGTCACGTCGCCGTATGTGGACGCCCTCGCTTGTCTGCAGTACGTCTCTGGATATGGTTTCAAAGTCACACAGCTGGGATTTATTTACCAACAAATCTGTCGACTTGATGACGAATACAAAGCAGCAATCGTGTTTAAGTCAGTCAAGATTTACGAAGGAAGGATTATTATTATTAGTCTTATTAGACTTTTTTGTGTGTTTAAAAAGTTTCGTAAATCTTCCAATACTTTAATATGTCCACAAAAAAAATCTTACTTATCAAATAGGACTTTCTGAATATTATGATTAATGTCTCCACCTCAGTGGCCCCTTTGACATGTGGTGTCCCCCAGGGCTTTATCCTTGGTCCCTTACTCTTTAGCATATCCATGATGCCACTGGGTCAAATACAAAAACAGGTTCAGTCACATTTTTCAATATGAAACAGCGACTCTAAATGTATTCAACCAAACAGTTGAGCAGAACATTAATGGGTTAAAAACTGTTCCAGAAGGATCTACTTTGAAGAGTTTTTAATTAACTCTTTTCCTTCTTACTCCAAAAGTGATTAGTCACGCGATATTATGAAGACGGAAAAAATTCACATTCTGATATTTTTACTGGATGTGGCCAAAGGAACTGTCATTCTTTACAGTTCTGCAGAGGCCCAGAGGTGAGAGACGCTTTTTAGATCCTCTATCAGCTCCACTCGACCGCCGCTGCCGAGAGGCCCCAGGTCCCCAGAGCCCCCAGTGGAGCAGCTCTTCAGCCAGGAGCTGAGTGGTGATTATGTCGGGCAGCTCCCAGGTGTAAAAACTGTATGAATGTGAAACAGGGGGTTCCTGGAGAAAACTGTAGCGCTGCCATTCACTGCCTCTGTTTTACATCAGTTGAAACCCAAAAAGAACAAAAAGTTATCGATGCTTTAATTGTTAAATAAGACTATTCAGCTGAAATATAGCAGTATTTTGAGGTGATGACGTTACCTTTTATGTTTCGAACAAGTGGTCAGTCAGAATGTGTGTTAACTCTGAAAGGTTATACCACAAACTACTGACCCGGTATGCACCCTACATGTCAGTTCCTTGGGCACGAGGATAGTTTTCACAGCACGGAACTTTTTCAAAACTGTCCCCGACTTTAGCCGGCTGTGTTAAAGATAATCCAAAGCGTTGATCGGCGAATATATGACGTAACACTGTACAAATACTTTACGACTTTTTTGGTAGCTGTTTAAAACGATACATCGAAAAAACGTTGTTCCAGTCCCGTCTTTCTCAGTGTGAACGACCAAAGGTGTCTTTTACATCATGGTGCCACTGTGCAGTTTCTGTACGATTTACGATAAAATACCAGCAGCGGCGGTTGCCAGAATTTTACCCTAAAATATATGTAAACGATGTTGAACACGTTATGGTAAAAATACCATGGAAAAGACTATAAAAACTTTACAAGGACATTCTACTTATACATAAATAATAGACATAATTGATATTGATTATGTCTATAATTATAGCATATTTTCAATATCTTGTTTCTGTACATTGTAAAAGTTATATGTTAAAATTACGGTAAAAAAAAAAGTCAAATAGTTGCAGTACGATACTTTAAAAATCAGTAAATAATGATCCTTTTTATTGTCAGAATATGTTGAAAACATAATTTTACAGTTAAAATATAAACTCCTGTTGAGATAATGGAACAATATCAGAAAAATAACATAATGTCACAAGCAAGTAATTATCGTTAAAGTATTATTCTAGCTTTTGGTGGTGTGGGCAGTAAAATTTATAGTAAGAAAAAACTTAAACCATTGAGGAGGAACATCCCTTCATTTCTAAAGAAGAGAGGTTTTAAAACCATGGTCTATATTTGTTAACTACCCTTTACTGTAAGGGTTATTTCTTTTGAAAGTTACTTACCGTCAAGTTATTAGTTATACTTAATAATCTCCTAAAGAGGCTTAAACTGAATTAGCTGTTTGGCAGTAATTTACCGTAATGTCTTGTACATGGTCAGTGTATTTTTTTACAGTGTAAGGGCTATATATTCTCCTCACAGACTGAATAGTGGAAACAGTCAGTTACTGGTTGCGAGCTGAGGGAGTCCTTAACCTTCCCCAACGTTATTTCATGTGGGTGGAGTTTAATTAACTTAATTTCAACACTTCGGTTTTTCAGCGTGACGAAGCACAACTGACCAAATATAACTTTTAATTGAATTGTCTGACTGCTTTGTCGTGGGCGGGAAAGGGTCATGCGGGGACACGGAGGAAGCTGATGGTCTCTTTTTCACCCAGGGTCCCCCCCCTAGAGTCCAGAATCACCACTGGTGAGGAGGTTAGAGAGGATTTAATGAGGAGGTCAAATGAGGCTTCCCCCCCTCTAAACCCACCCACCCAAAACACAGAGAGGAAGGGAAACCACATCAGAAGGTGAAAGTAAGTTGTTATCTCGGGTAATGCATTGTCCAGCGAGGCAAGACTGTCCACCCTAATAACATTCTCTCTGTGTCTGGGGGCAGACTAAAGTTCATTTTCCCTTACGATGGGAATACAAGGTGGACTTTTTAAGACGCCTTCAATAATATGCGGGTGCGACAGGATAGAAAGGGCAATGAGATTTGACCCACGGCGTAAATGGATTCCCAAGGGACTCCTCCGAAACGACTTTTTCTTCTCGTTATTCTCCATCGCTTCATGCAGTATAAAAATCAAATGAACAGTTATGGTCGCCGGTTTCAAGAAGCTGTTCTGGAAGAGAACTCAGACACAGTGACAGCGCCATCATTTTTTTTTTTTTGGTACCTGAAGTGTTCTTCGAGGCCAGGATGGATGTGGCAGGTTCCTCCATTGGAGCAGGGGAAACTGATGCAGGCATTGAGGGGGATTTCACAGTGTTGACCCTGCACGAGAGGAGAAGACCACGTTAATCGTAGAATATTAGATATTTTCCTTCCGGAGGATATAATCAATGGATGCCTTCCGCCTTTGAGGATTTTCCTCCTGGGCCGGCATCCCATTCTGCCTCGTCTTCACATCGGTAGTAATCAGCTAAAATGTGAAAAAGCCCAACGGATCACGGTGGTTCAGAACCAAAAACCCTCGTCCGCCTCCACAGAGGTGTAACGTAAACTCCTGGTACAAGCTTGATACCAGAAGACTGATCAAGTTTTGGTGGCCAAAATTAAAAGTTGTTTTTGTTCTTGTGAGGTGAAGGGTGTTGGATCTGGTGTACCCCCATAAACACCAAACCCCAAAACGACAAAAAGGTATCAGTAAGTGGTTCCAGCTGGTCTAAACCCAGCAAGACCCGATCAATACCAGCCCCGTTCAATCATACCATCACTTCAAGAACCAACTTTGGAAGCAGGAAGTTGGCTCCTGGGTCTCACCAGTAGCACACAAAATGTGATTGAAATCCATCAGCCTGGGAAGGGTTCCAGAGCTGGTTCTAAGGTTCTGGAACTCCGCAGAGCCACACATGAGAGACAGATTATCTACAAATAGAGAAGACTTGGAACAATAATGAACCTTCACAGAAGAGGACCACCTTCCAAATGTCCTTCAAAGTCAGGGTGAAGGCTCATTCAGGAAATCACAGAAGTTCCAATGAAAACATCCGAGGAACTTCGGGCCTCTCTCACCTCCATAAAGGTCAGAGGTCATGTCTCCATTATTCAAAAGACTCTTGGCAAAAATGGCATCAAGGGAGAGTAGTGAAGACAAAGCCACTTCTGGCCCAAAATTACATAAAGACTGGTCTGGATTTACCCAAATAACACCTTGATGACCCTCAGAGCTTCTGGGAGAATCTTCTCTGGACTGATGAGTGGAACTGTTTGAGGACATGAGGTCCCGTTCCATCTCTTGGAAACCAAACACAGTATTCCACTAGAAGAACTTCAGACCTACGGTCAAACATGGACGAGGCGATGGAGATGCTTGGCTGCTTCAGAACCAGGACGATAAAACATAAAATCGCCTGTCTAGTAGAAAGTTCTGAATTAGAAGGTCAGGTCATCAGTCTGTCAAGGTCATGCTGCGAGACAATAATCCCATAAAGCCCACCTCTGAATGTCTCTTTCTGATTTCTTCCCTGCTTTCTGACCACAGATTGGTGAACGCTGTTGTGTAAGGCGACAGCCTTACGAGACATAGAAGTCTACAATTTTTCATTTCGGTCGGTTATTATTGAAAAACAGTCATTCCCAACCAACTGCTCTCATGTACGAACGACACAAGCTGTTCTCCCAATCCACTCCAATCTCCTCAACAAACACCTGGTTTCTGAATTACCAGTTTATAGAAACCAAGTCAGAGTCTCTCTTTCTCTCTCTCTCACACTCACACACACACTCACACTCACACACTCACACACACACACTCATTCTCTCCTTACATCGAGCCCTGCGGCTGTAATGTTAATTTCAACCCACCAAAACTTTGGCTGCCAAAACACCCACTTCCTCTGATCAAAGCCAAGAAACGGAGGTTTGGTCTTCTCTTCCCTCGCCATCTATCTACATTACGCTCTTATGTTCTGTTCATGCTCACTATTTCCCAATTTTGATGAAACTTTTCACAGATTTAGAGAAAGATGAATACCAGCACCTTGGATCAGAACATGCAGTTTCTGTACTTTTTAACTCCATGGAAGCAATTTGACCTCCAATTATCTGCACAATTTATTAGCTATGTTTTGATTAGGAGCCAATAGTACAAAAGATGAATGTGGATAATTTATATATATATATATATATATATATATATATATATATATATATATATTATATATACACACCAAGATATTCTGGGTTTTTTAAATCGCTCAAATGCTGGGTTGATGCGGCTGGACAACATGTCTGCGTAGTTTGACCTAACATTGGGTTGAAAATAGAGACCCAGCATTATGGGTTGGAGATGTCTCCTAAAAGGGAGGCTTCCTTAAAATTCTGCAATGGAATGCAGTTGCGACCTGACCTTTGACCTTTGTTCCTTCGTCTAGGGAAACAGTGTGACATTAAAACTGTCACTCAGAAAAATATCCCCAATATGCTAACTTAATATATCAAGATAATGCAGTTCTACTGTTGGAGTTTATTTATTAAACACGATGTTAACTGGCTGCGGTATTAACCTCAGTTAAGGTTAAGCAAGGTCACATTAGGTAACGTTAGCAATTGCTTGACATTTGTGAGGTGGCAAAATAAATGAGCTTTATGCTATGGCCATTGCTGCTGAACTCAACAATCTAAGTATATTGTGTGAACGCTATTCTATCCTATGCGATCTAGCTGGCTAACTCACTTTTCTACGGTGCTACCTAGCTAGCTAGCTACTTATTTCTTTAAATATTGACATGAATGTTTATGAAACGATATCATTTCAACCCATGGCCAAGTAACACCAATTATTTGGATGTTTTATTTTGTGTTTTTAGTCCAGTATATATACTGTATAAACCCATGTATATACAGTATATATATATATATATATATATATGTATATCCTTATGTTATATCCTATAGTTTAAGATTCCTTCACCTCTTTCTCTCTCACACCATCCTTTGTTCTCTCCGACTTCTATTCCTCAAACACGTTTTATATTAACGCTCTCCCAGTGAACGGAAAGGAAAACGACACACACACTGAGGTAGGTGAACACACGCTCACACACACACACAAACACACACACAAACTCACACACTCACACACACACACAAACACACAGACTCAACAGTCTGCCGCTTTCCCAGTCTGTGACCTTGGCGAGTGATGTTTTAATTAAAAGCGTGAGATTAAGACTTTGTCCTCCTGTAACAACCAAAAGGTTGTGAAATGTGTGTGTGAGTGTATCTTTAAATGTTTGCACAAACACACACACACACACTGACTTCTAGACATAAGCATAACGCTAGCTCTGCACATGCCTCCTGATGCAGGGTTCTTTACGCTTATCGCACTCTGTCTTCTGACCAATCGATAGCTCCAATGCAGCCATCATTTCTGTATTGATAAACAGGTAAATACATTATGCATGCACGGCTGAGGCTAAGCCTGGTAATACTGCCTGGACCACCAGCTTAGTCAGCACGGCATCTATGCATTTATCTATTCATCTATGCATCTATGGGATGCCTTTCACACATGCAGCCACACGGCAAAAATCGGATTTTCTGCCTCTGTAGCTGTCCGGATTCTAAAATTCACCAGCTTTAGTAAACAGGACAAAACAACAAATGCTTATTTATGAGCTTGGGGTGATAGAAAATTACTGCCAGGGTTCTGGAAATGCTTCAAACAAACAGCAAAGACAACAGAAGAGATAAGGATCTAAGGATCCAAAATTTACTACATGAAAAAAACATGAATATAAATGTGCATATGGCAATAAAATAGAACATATATGAAATACTAAAGTGCATACTCCCAACAGGAAAACGCATAAAAATGGTGTTCTAATGTTGATATATGTTGATAGTGGTAACTTTAAAGGTGCAGTATGTGAAATTAAGGGGTACCTAAATATTCATAACCATGTTTAAATTGAAGAATGAAACAAAATTAAAGAATATGTTCTTTTTTAACACTAGCGTAGAAAAATATCTCCAGAGGGGGGCGTTGAGGCCGCTATGTTGTATATACCATGTTTGTACAGTAGCCTGAATGAACTAAACAAACCTTGGTTCTAGAGTGGGCTTTAAGTTGGCGGTGGCATAGAGAAGAAGCGCCGTGCCTCTAAAGACCAGCAAAGAGGAAGATGATGTATAAGTTGTTGCTTACCAACTATCTTGGGTTTTGGAGGATCATCCATATTATTAAGCAAAAGAGAAAGCAACAATTATGAAACCTCGCTTTCAAAGAAGGGAAACATGAAGACCCGACTCGTGAAACCGTCGAGAGGAACTGATGGGGTGTGCACAGTTCACCGAAAGGATTCAACTCGGACGGCAAGGGGCGTGTCTCACCTTGAATCCATAAGGACAGGTGCAGCGGTAGGACCCGCTAGCGTCTGAGACACAGGTACCGTTGTTCTGGCAGGGCGACGCCAGACAGGGGGCGCATTTTGACATGAGGCCGATGTCCACTGGACCTGAAAAAGCAGTTAGAGGGGTTAGATAAGGAGAGCGACGGGGAGAAAAAAGGAAGTGTCAGAGCCAAACACATATAGATTCAGTCTTCCGAGGCTGAAAGGCGCTCCCGCAGACTTCATTTTATGGATGGCGTGCTAAGAAAAGGCCTCACACGAAGAGAAAAATAAAAGCTTAGGAGATCAATAATTAGTTTCAGAGGTCAGGGAATGTAGAGGAAGAGGAGGAGAGCGTTTGATTCAGTGCGATGATGGTATGCACAGCAAACTTTGTGTCTTTGTTCCGGCAGGATGCTGGTTGTTGAAGCGATTTCTTTCTTTAAAAGTCTTTTTCCCCTCTGGTTTGAAAGCGAGCCAGGTACGACTGAGAGGAAGAGTACTTTGTTGCTGATTCTTTATCTGAGAGCAGAACAACCTCATGAACCATTTTAAACAATTGTCCTTGATAAATAAAAGATACAACTGTGTAGAAAGAGTACGAGATGATTCACTCTGTATAATTTGCTCTGATATGATTCGCGGTGCATCTTATTTCTATTTCTGGATAAAGTGAGCAACAAATCAGCATAATACTGAACAAATAACACAGAATATAATAATATACGTCGCATCGTTGAATAATTGCTTCATTACTCGCCGTCATCTGGGATCTCATCCTTGAATATATCAAATCTCAAAGTGCTACAAAGTAAAAGCAGATAAAAGGATCAATAAAAAATAAAATAATAACTATATAAAAACCTGACCAAAAAGCAGCAATGTTAATTAAAGTTATAGCTTCTGCTAAAAAGGAAAGTTTTAAGTCCTTTTTGAAATATGTCAGTCGTCTGTGGAGCCCTCAGATGATCAGGGAGGGCATTCCACAGACGAGGGGCTGTGGAATATACAACATTTCTCTCCACTCTCTCGCTCTGTCATCAACCATGACCTAAAATAAACACAAATGCAGGTTTGTAGTTGTTGCAAAAGTTACAGATCTGTCTAGAGGTTACTGAGTCTGAGTTTACAACTTAATCCAGAGGCGGACGCGGAGACCTCCGATTACATTCCTTCACTTCCGCGTCGACATCCTGACTGACGTCTGGACGAGTGACGTTTGGAGAATCTAAACACTGAACGCTTGATTAAACCGGGTCGAACATTAAAAGGCTAGCTGGCCTGATTTAACGGTGACAATGAATAATTGATTGTATGTTTGGTGCTGCAATATTGCTTAATTATTATTATTATTGTTATTTATTAAGAGCACCACTCTAATGAGTTTCCTGCTTGAAAAAAAAATGTTCAAATCAATTGACCAATTATTCATGTCTGCTTGCGGATTTGCATTGACTTCCTTTGGATGGATGGAAGAAGAAGGGATGGATGGATGCATGGAAGAATGGATGTATGGGTGGATGTATGGATGGATAGATGTATGGATGGAAGAATGGATGTATGGGTGGATGTATGGATGGATAGATGTATGGATGGATGTTTGGATGGATGTTTGGATGGATATATGGTTGGATGGATGGATGGAAGAAGAATGGATAGCTGTATGGATGGATGTATGGTTGGATTGATGGATAAGTGGATGAATGGTTGGATGTATGGATGTATGTATTGTTGGATGTGTGGGTGTATGTACGGATGTATGTATGGTTGATGGATAGATGTGTGGATGTATGTATTGTTGGATGAGGTGATGAATGGTTGGATGTATGGATGTATGTATGGTTGGATGTATGTATGGTTGGATGTATGGATGGTTGGATGGATAAAGAGGAAAACATTTACCATTACACTGGAATCTGTTGAGTGGCGTTGTGAGAAGCAGTCTGTCGGCCATGTCAGGAGGTCCGGTACAACGAGCGATTCCTACAAGAACATTTAATAAACATTTACCTGACAGAAACACAGAGTTGTGTTTCCTGGTTTCTGAACAGAATCTTGATACTGATGTTTTTCTCCTCACCAGGTTCTTTAAAGCCAGCCTTGACCCACTGAGAGAGCCAGCGCAGGTCACAGTTGCAGTACAGCGGGTTGGCGCCGAGAGCCCTAGAGACACACCATTAAAATTACGGCCCATGACGTCTAAGACCCTCATACACAAGGAGAGTTCTGGTTCTGGACTTACAGGTGGGAGAGGGAGGTGAGGTGGTTGAAAGCTCCTTCTGGAATGGTTGAAAGGTCGTTACCATGGAGAGTGCTGCAGGACGGAGAGAGGAAATAAATCTGAATATTCAGCACAGACTCCTAGAGGTGACTTTATGACCCACTTTAATACGTAGTTAATAAATATGATGAAAGACTCCAGTGTGTCTCTACAATCACACGCTACGGCGAGGAACACAAGAACAGACGCTGTCTTGACTTTTCAATTCAGCGTGTGACTAATTATGTCCCCGAAGAAGACGGGGGTATCACGGAAATCGTCATCGCCTCTCCGGCGCCCGCCACCTGTCCTTTGTGTCGGAGCGATGACGCAAGAACTATTTCACGGATCGTTTTCCAATTTTTACTTCCACATCGACCCAGCCCGAACGATAAAACCGTCAGAACACAAGCCAGCTTCGAGCAAGGAGGACGAATTGTATAAAAGCTGATTATGTCACCGAGAAGTCGGGGATATTATGGAATTGTCATCGCAACAGCCGCCGCCGCCACCGCCGCCGCAGATCGTTCTTCTTCTTCGCAATAAACCAAAAACTAGACTACTGAACACTACACTAAAAACTACATGGATACTATTCAAATTTTACAACCACATAGTAGTTTCCATTATTGTTCCGGCATTTGTTCCTTTGATGTTCCTTTGCAGAAACAAAAACGTTACCTCCGCCAAGGAAGTTGGTTAAGTCCAAATTTAGTCTAAACGATCGATTTGTACAGCTCTGGTTTTTATCCTATATTACTCTAATAATAATAATTGTTTATTTATTTTTATTTTTTAAGAAAAATACTAGCATAACTTCACATTTTAATTTAAAGGAGTTCAATCAGGCGGATTGCGAATACAACGCAGGGGATTGGGGACTTTTTGGGGATGTATCATTCCTGTCAGGGTCGACAGTGTAGGCCCAGGTGTAACAGGTGCATCATGTTATCTGTGGTAATAATAATTCTGTACACACTTTATCAGCATTTTTATCATAAAGTACAATTTGTGGAAAAAAAGGGCAGGACAGAAAACTGGGTTCTGGGTTTTTTCTTCAAGAACCCTACACTCCAAAAAATGAATCATTGCATTTGTATCTGTTTGATTTTATTTAAATAATCATATTTTTAAACTGTATGTATTCAGATCTCATAGAATCAACATCAAAATCTGTTGATTATGAAAACAATTCAATTCAATCAGTTCAAAGTTATGAAAAAAGGTTTAAGCGTGTCGCGCTGTAGAGCGAGTGTTCCAATTTACCAGATTGGTTCGCAGATCATTTTCAGGAAATTACATTATTATGAAGTGTATTTGTGTAATTCAAAAATTTAAATTTAGTAAATTTACTTGTTTCATTCATGTTTAATCATAAATATGCATCACATCTTTAATGACATCTTACATGTCATTAAAATAGATAATCTTCAATATTATCCTCAAATATTGGACCGCATGAAGACTGGAGGGCCGGATCTCCCAGCTGTCATGGGGTCCGTACTGGGATTTGGTCAACCCTGGAATTCCGGGTAGTTAAAATTGAGTTGAAAATCGAATCTCTAAATGGTTATAAAACTCTGATGTCTTCAAATCTGCCACCATTCCACCTGCTACTGCTTTACAAATAAGTAAAGTAAAGGGATTTATTTTAAGAAATCTTTTATCTGCTTTTACCTTGTAGCACTTTGAGATTTGATCCAAATGTAAAGTGCATTATAAATTAAATGTATTATTATTATTATTATTAAGAAATGAACAAAATCTTCGAGCCGTTCTTAAGAGCTGACAAAAGCACTAATGGTGAACGCCCTACTAAATATGGAAACTTCTTCACATCCGTCGTAGAGGAAGTGATTGGAACTGTCAGCCCAACTGGCTCACCAATCTAAATCAAGATCTGCTAAATTATTTAAATTATTTGTGATTCCCCGGCTGCAGAAACGCCATTATCCTCTCCTATAATGGAAAATAAATCAAATATTTATACCAGAATAACACAAAATAAACAAAAAGCTTATTTTCATGGCGGGGCAATAAAGCTTGGAATATTGTCATCTGGCGGGCTGCGATGCGTTGGAGCGCGAGCGCGTGAATTTCTGTTGCTGCACACGCGTGCGTCGCCTGTTGGATATGAGTTCACATTCCATTAAAGTGAAGGGCTGCAGCAGTGAAGGGCTATCAAACCACAATTATTGGACTAGTGTATTTGTCCGTGTGTGTTACACTCTGTGTGTGTTGGTACGTCTAAGTTTGGTGGTCTAACAGCCCCCGCGTAAGGCTGGCCCAGGGGTCTTGTGGGTAATGAGGAAGTGACACTGATGGCTTCCTGGCAACCAGTTGCTATGTGGGAGCGGAGAGAGATCAGTCCCCACGGCAACATCAACAAAAATGAAGGGAGGAAAAGAGAAAAAATAAGATTTCTGAACTTCTGCGAGGTGAAAGTCTCCGCAACACACAGGGAGGGGGGGGGGGGGCTTCCTGTGGGAACGGATCTCTATCTGGGTGGATAAAATCTACAGATCTTCCAAACGGCATTTTTGACGTTGAATCCTTATTTAACTAAGTTTTATTTACTGCGAAACGACACCAATATTTATTCTCCCTGTCTTCTGTATTTTGAGTCAGCACAATTAAAAATGCGGCACAAATGAAGATTATCAGCATAAGTGCTGCTGCGGACATTGTGAAATCGAATAAACATTTGATGCACTTCTTACTGGTCAAACCGGTCGCACAGTGGAAATCAAAGAGTGGTTAGTTACTGGTTGAAACCCTCAGTGAAGGTGACCTCTTTTTAAAGTGCAGCCATTCTTAAATGATAGTAACAGAGCAGCTCTGATGTCTTCCACCCCAAACACTCAGTGAATCAGTGACTTCATGAAAAGACTGGATGCAGACCGCAGGCACACCATGATGCTGGAAAGACCCAAGTGGTCTGGCCGGCGGAGGCTGGAAACCCAGCCTGCAACACTAACAAGTGGGCACGGCAACAAGTGAGCTACCCCCACGGTTTCCCAAGAAGGGAGGGGATGAAACAGACTGAGATTTTGGACAAGTCTGAGCAGGATGTGTACTAAATGCCAGATTCCCTTAAACACAGGGAAGAAAGACATCAAAGTCATTTCTGATGGCTCAGACATCAGAGCCGTCAGTTAAAGGTCGGAAGACTGTGTGGAGATTTGGTTCCCCTGGTGACCTCTTCTCCAGTCCAGGGCCGTAACGCTGCCGTAGCAACGGGTCTCTGATCTATTCGAACCTCTGCGGATGTCGAGACTCCCCCGTCACAAACTGAGATTTTTGTGCCCAATTTCAAATGTGCCTGAAAGTGTTTTTTTTGTTTTTATGTTTCAGAACAAAAACAAACTAGACGTATGCTGTCGGGCCCCGACAGCAAGGGCATATCCTTGAAATCCCCCAGTCCCCTTTGTTGTACAAGCAATCGCCCTGATTTAGTCCAAGAAATTAAACCTGAATTTACTTCCGCAGTATTTTTTGTAAAAAAAAAGAAAAAAGGTCTCCAAAGTGAGTTAAATTTAAAATATTTGATTAAAATATGTGTAAAATATGATATAAACCAGATAGATCTCGCAGATTCAATTCCTATGCACCAAAATTGGACTAAATGGATTGTGGTCGAAAACTTTTGAAGATTAAGCTCCACCTGGTGTCAGAAATTTATAACCAACTTTTCTCGAAATGACTCCACTTCTTCATCGCACAAAGGTCTATGTCGCCATTGAATTTGAAAATGATCCGTGAAATAGTTTTTGAGTTATCACATTAGCTTTGTGCTAGCGTGATAACAGACTTTTCGGGAATATAATTATAAAACGACAGATATTTACGAACTGTCATCAAATTGTCTGCCTCACCCCGGCCTATGTTTGGACAGAAAGATGGAGCCCCTATATTAAAGCCACAACAAAAGCTTTTGGACTGTCTCACCACATCGTAGAGATATAAAAACACCTCCAGTATACCTTTCAATTCAACAAAAAGATAAAGCATTTCATTTGACATTTGAAATAAAGACCAGTGAGTGTAAACAATACGGTTTTTTGATGGCTCGGATTTCGGTGAAAGAGAATTATCGGTCTTTGAAGATAATGCTGAAAACATAAGATCCAGTTTTTCAAATAGCGCCACCATTTTTTTTTTTTGAATGGAGATGAAAATCTCCAACTAATGACACATTTTCTCAAAAATTGGCCGCGTTAGAAACGGCAAATGCTCTCTGAAACCCTGTGACATCACTATTGCGTGTGGTTACGCGTGAAATAACACACACCCAACCACAACCATCAGTGATTCTGGTTGTGCTGAAACAGACAGTTTACCCACAGAAGTTGGCAAAAACTATTTTTTATACTCTTCAACCACTGCCTTATTAAATAAACTGAGGTTTCCCAAATAAACTGACGATGATATAACTCATAGTTATGTCATTATATTTCTACAACTAGACGTGACCTGACCACAGGTTGAGAAATTATGTCCGGAAAAGTTTTGTAGATAAAGCGCCCCCTAGTGTCAGAAATATACAACCAACCTTTGCTGATATCAATGCAGTTCTTCCTCGCCCAAACGTCTATTTGGACGTAAAGTTTAAAATAATCCATATAATCTATTGATGAATGTCTGGAAAACACTGTTTATCGTTAAAAAAAAAGAAAGTCCCCCTAGTGGGTAAAATGTGAACATTTAAAGGAGCATGACAAATACAAGATAGATTGATCTATGCGAGCTGTACTGGACCAATGGTTGAGATTGTTGAAACTATACAACCGACCTTTGCAAAAATCGTCCCAATCCTTCCTTAAACAACTGTCTATGTGGGTATAAAATTTGGAAATTGGTCAATGAAATATTTTTTGAGTTATGTCCAGAAAACAGTGTTCGTAAAAAAACAAAAAGACAAAAGGCTCCCCCTGGTGAGTAAAATATAAACTACAAGAGTAAAATCACAATATGTAAAAAGTAGATCTTCTTATGTCGATTCTTATTTACTGAATTTTAGCTAAACAGAACCAATAATTAGGATGTTTATACAACTGCATGATTCACATGTAAGAATCAAACATGCTGCTGTCATGAAGCAACAGAGGTTCTGGAGCAGATGCATGCATGTCCATGTTTGTGCAGGTTCTAAAGGCTCGAGGTTTCGTTTTTTGTCATCCACAAACAAGCTTTCACATGAAGGGAACGGATTTTGCACTCAGGTCCCGGCAGCGCAATAAGTTGACAGTAAAATGCGATGATAAAAATAAGAATAAGGCTTAAATAGTCATCTACGAGGGTGTTTAGCTGCTCGCCGTGTGAGAGGATGCTCCTGCGACAGCAATATTAATGCGCCTGTTGTGTGTGGGTGTGTGTGTGTGTGTGTGTGTGCGTGTGCATTTTGGCTTGTGAGACGGAGGGTGGACAGCCAGATGGATGACCGAGAGTAACAGAGGCTGAAGGACGATTCGTCAAACACAACATTGGGCGGAGAGAGAGAGAGAGAGAGAGTGAACGAGAAAACGTGTGGAAGGAATGGAGGAGGAAGAGAGTGAGAGGACACACCGGGTGAGAGAGGCCGGAGAACACGAGGCTAGGGAAAGAGTCTTAAAGAGGAGATGAGAGATTGTCACTTTTATTTTTTTTAGTACCCTGAAACAACAAATGACGGCGCGGCCGTGTCTCATTCTGTGACAGGGTCTGAACGTGGCACCGTCGGGCAACAGGGGAGCCATTAAACTTTGATTTAGCTCCGCACCATAACTAGCAAAGGGAAGTGTGTGCATATTAAATCATCGCAGCACTTGAAGACGAGGCTTGCTACTCACAGCAGGCGGAGGGCTTTGAGTCCGTCGAAGGCGTGAACGGGGATGCAGCGAATCTGGTTATAACTCAGGATGCTGGAAGAGAAGAGGACACCGAGATGATTACAAGACTTCGTTTCATGATTCAGTCTGCTGTTTTACATGTTATTCATGCCCTCTGATAAATTCAAGATATTTCCCCATGTTCTCGCACGGAAGCTTAGAAATGTAAAGTGGAGGAAACAGAGTGAGAGGTGAAGAAGCAGGAAGTCACGAGATGTGGCACAACTCATTTTGCTTTTACAATCACTCGGTTTTGGAGACTTGGAGCCAGCGGAGGTTAGATTTCAGACTCTGCATTTCAGAAAATGGTAATTTCGCAGCCAAGGACACGGACGCTGCTAGTAAAACTCAAATTGCGTTGATATGGATGGACCTTTACCGCTATCATAGGTGAATGTGACGTGAAAACCGCCAACATCAAATGTGTCTAAACATGGAAATATAAGCAAATTGAAGAAAAAATTCTGAGTTTAACACCATCAGAACCCACAAAACTGAAGAAGAGTTTTTTACCCATAAAGCTGTGGGCGGAGTCCTTAACGCAGACTCCTTTACTCATAATCTCTCTCTCTAAATCTACTATCAACATCCTTTTCTTTGATCACATGACCACCCTGACGTAAACACACAAACATTAGAGGCCAGACCATATGTACAGACCATGGTAGTGTTATATTTTATACTGTGTTATACTAAAAACAGACAGAAGTAAAGCAGAATGTTTTGGAACGCCACATTTTCTATAGAAATATGTAGACAGGGAAACAACGAACTACATGCAAATTAGTAGAGAAGTGAAACAAGGCATAGATCTAACAAGGAGTTAGAGAAGGAGCTTGAAATTGCATTGTGGGGAACAAGAAAGGAGATGGAGGAAGAGATATAGAAGACGAAAACGACGAAAATCTGAAACAGATCAAAGAACAAGCAGAAAATTGAGGGAGAGAGCGGGGGATCAAACATCGCCAAGGCAACTCCGTTTCCGATTATGTCATCGCACTCAACAGCAAAAAGTCCCATGATCGTTTGACCTTCATAATTTGACTCCTGGATCATGAAAAACTTACCTATAGAGTTTGAAAATATCATTATTGGTTTGAAAGTTATTAAAGAAAAACAATATTTCACTAATGGTAGCTTCCTTCAGGGTGTGACTGCAAAATTAGACCATCTGTAGTTCCTCTTTCTACTCAGGTATGTGTTAGTAATTAATCAAGTAGTTTATGTGTATCTGACAAAAATGACCAAATTACCGTTTTCCTTCCGACCAAGGAAAATCCATGAAACCAAACGCCTGACTCCGCCCCTTTATTCACATCAACTCAAAAATGAATGGAGAATTTCCTGAGAAGTGAAGAATCTTCAAACTGAGTTATTTGAAAATCCATAAAGCTGGCGCCACAAAAATGATCCAATGGTCAACGTGCCGAAAGCACCGAATCCGAGAATATTGAGTAAAGTTAAACCAACTCGTGACGCCGCCCCTTTTTCTGGATTCACTCTTAAAAATGTATGCGGCCATCCCTGTCACGTGACCAACCCTCCCTCCAAGTTTCATGGGCGTCCGTCAAGCAGTTTTTGAGTAATACCTCCACCAAACAGACAAAAACATACAAAACCTTGTAGGAAGTACGGATGCTAACTCACAGTGTGGCTAGCTGAGTCATGTTGCTGAAGATGTAGGGGGCCAAGGTGCTGATGCTGTTGTTGCTCAGGTCCCTGTGTGAACGCAAAACACATCAATAAGGCATAAAGACATTCTGCTTCACGCAGGAAAGAGTCCTGTAGATGTTTTATTTTCGGAGGGTCTGTGAAGGGTACGTACACCAGCGACAGCTGCTTCAGCACTGACAACTCTTTGGGCACAGATGTCAGCGAATTACCCTCCAAGTATCTGCAAGCAAAGGTGCATCGTTAATGTAGTACTCATCACATATTCATGAAGGCGGGCGTGTGAGGTCAGAGCGTGGAAATGAAGCACACGAAAAGGTTTTTTAATTTTTTTATTTGCTACTTCTGTCCCGTTAAGTGTGCGACACTGGAGACATGATGGGAAGAAGAAAGGCGCCGTGACTTGCTGTATTGTAGGGTATTTCATGTTTTTTATTCAGCCGAAGCCGAGCCAGAGCAAGGATGTATTTCAAATTAGCCTAGCTTAGCATAATCAGGAGAATCAAGGAAAAATTTGCCTGCATTCCTACCATCCTTCTGTTCTGCATAAATGCATCCATCCATCCATTTTTCTTCAACTTTTTCCGGGGTCAGTCCAGGGCGGCAGTACGCTATGAAGGGTATTCTGTAAATTCTTGTAAATCAAACAAAAGAAGCTAAATAGAAGGTTTTTTGAGCTTCAGAATAGTTGGTTTGGAACGAATGTGGCCAGATAGTCTTACTTTGCTTCTGGACAAACAATCAAGATTGGACCAGATGCCGAGATTAAAAGCACTGAGGGGTGAAGATCCACCAACGGCTCCTTCTTATGGTCCGCACACATTTCATGAGGCGCTCCTTTCTCTCGGGTCATAAATGGGTCATGTGGACAGTATGATGGAGGGTCTCCTTCGGCCTGATCGATACATAATCACTGCTATTGACCCGGCAGGACGGGCCGATTTCAGAGCAAGAGGGGTTTCTATGCAACTATTCACCTTCACTGTGAGACACTTGGTTTCTTCTAAACAACCACATCTTTATTATCATTGTCCTCTTTGTTTTATCTGACATTCTAAGTATAGACAATTCTGTTATTGCTCGTTATTGCAGGGTTTCCTACTGGCTTGAAAATAAGCTCAAGGACGGGAGCATATCTCTTTATCAATATCCACTCCTGTAGGCTCAGCGAAGGAATGGAGGACATGTCGGATAATGATTCACTCATCGGGACATTTTCTACATGGTTCTGGAGGGGAATGTTTTTATTATATCTTCAAAAGATTCCTGTACGAGGGCTAGATATGCCAAAACCTTGACTGTTCTCGCAAATCATTAAAATGGTCTTTAAAATGTGAAGTGGACCTTAGTTTCTTTGGAGGTATTATTGACATTGTAACATATGAATATGGAAGTTCTTTTGATAAGAGTTCTTGAAATATAAGTTGTCAGAGAATAACCCAGTAAAGCAGGTCTTCTATCTGTCCATCATACAGAAGAGACACCTGAGCCGCGAGGCAGAGCCCCCGATTTATCAGTCCTAACCCACACCTATGCACTGCAAAAACATCCACGCTAGAAAGAAGCCTAATGTTTTTTAAATAATGAAATTAGCATGAAATAAAAATCGTCCAATAGGGTAAGAACATTTCTCGTGGCGAGAATTCTTAAAACAAGCATAAAATCTAGCCTCTGAAACACCTTAAATCTAGACTAACATGCTCAAATGAATTATTATTATTAGGTAATAATAATAATAATAATAATAATAATAATAATAACATCTTTATTCATACTCTTTGAAATTATTTATCTGCATTTGAAGAATCCCCTGAGGAGCAGCAGACGCTGTGAAGAGCCTTTAAAGGGGTTCAGTCTTAAGTTCAACGACTAAAACCGCCGATCTTCCGTTCTTAGGACTGTGAGACGACCGTCTCCTCCCAAAGTCAAGTTTTTCTAATTACATGCAACAAAAACTAATTCATCAAAGATTGATTTTTACTAAAAATAAGTATTTTAGTCCCTTGATTGATTTTAAGAATCTTTACCTTCATCCAAGATTAATACAGAGGTCAAAAAGGCTTATAATAAAACAACATTTCTTTAAATTGAATTTCCTTATCCCTTAAAATAAGGAAAAAAAAAATCTTGTTCCTCTGCCGGGATTATACGCAAACACTCGTTGTACCTTATTACCGGTTCAAACAAGCTCGATGTTAGCTGGAATATCTGGAGAAAAAAAAAGAAGATGTGTTTTCTTGAAAAAACACAATCGGCTGAAATGAGCTTCTGTCTTTGGGGAGCCTTAGAGATAAGTTGAGGAAGGTGAATACCCGGAGGGAGATGCTCCTGCATGTTGAAAGGAGTGAATTGGGCTGGTTTGGGCATCAATTACCCCCAGGGCACCTCCCTTTGGAGGTTTTCTGTGCAGGTTCACAACTGTGAGGAGATCCCTGGATAGACCCAACACTCCCCTGGAGGGACTACGTATCTCATCTAGCCTCAGGATCCCCCAGGAGGAGCAGGAAGGTGTCACTAAGGAGAGTCTGGAATTTCTGCTTGGCCCCCTGCCGACGCAACCCGACCCCGGATAAGCAGAGGAGAATGGATGGATGGATGGAAATTACCCAAGGATACAGCTGCCTGTAGCTGCTCCGGCTCTCTCCCTTTGGGCGATATATAATGTATGTGACAGTATTTCAAAATCATTTAAATACACGTGGCGGCTCATGGATTGATTACGATCACATCACAACCTCCAACCAACACGTAATCAGAGAAGTTCCTGCATTACTCGCTTTTGCTATAAAGCTTTCAAGTCGCACAGGAAGAGAAGGCGGGAGCTGCAGAGGGCAAACTGATGCATCAATATTGCATTGCAGGATTGTGTGACTCTGTGTGCGAGTGTGTGTGTGTGTGTGTGTGTGTGTGTGTGTGTGTGTGTGTGTGTGTGTGTGTGTGTGTGTGTGTAAGTGTGTGCGACTCTGACTGAGCGGGTTGTTGAAGAGTAGGAATCGACAAAAACGCCAATTTCTGTTAGCCTGCCGGTACGTTCCTTTGGCTTTTCTGTGTGTGTTTATGTAAACAAAACAGAATGTGTGCGTCAGTGTGTGTGTGTGTGTGTTTGTGTGTGTGTGAGCATGACTCACAGCTCTGTTGTGTCCTTGGGAATGCCCTTGGGCAGAGAGTGCAGCCCTCTGTTGCTGCATCGCACCACGGCATCTGAGCACGTGCAGACATCAGGACAACCAGACGTAGGAAGACAGCCATTATCCTCAACACCTGGAGAGAGGGAGAGAGAGAGAGAGAGAGAGAGAGAGGGAGGGAGGAGGAACGAGAGAGGAAGAAATTTAGTGAGGAGACGGATACAGAGAAGGATTCAAAATGGACAGAGAGGGAGAAAGGAAATTAGCAAAGATGAGAGAAATAAGGTTCAGGAAGAAGGATGGAGAGAGAGAGAGAGAGAGAGAGAGAGAGAGAGAGAGAGAGAGAGAGAAAGAGAAAGAGTGAATTCTAAGGCACATGGTCTATTTCACTCAACACCAGCAAATAGTCCTTTTAGAGTCCATATCAAACAACCAGAGGCTGTTAAAATCAGTTATGCTGGCATGTTTCAACATCTGTCTCAGGAGTTACTAAAGAGCCTCAGATCATTCTGGAGAAACTCTCAGCAGATGTTATGGGACGGCCTGCAACGGCTTCAAAAAGTCGACATACGCGCTTCAAAAAAAAGGGGAAGCAGTCGGCAGTCTTTCATGGTTCTAAATTTTAACAAATTCTCACCAATGCAGGGAAACTCATGTTTCAAGCCAGAGTCTGATGTGAAAAGATTAGATTTTTTTGTCCACACAGCCTGTTAAAATCCTCAGCGGTCGTGTTATCGGTATATATAGTTCAACACTCTTGCAGTCAGAATCTCCACAGATTACATCCTGTCGAATCTCAAACATGCACGTTCTGCGAGATTCAATAGCAGTGGAGCATCACACACTAATGGACTTCTTTAAGATGCTCACGACATGACTGAAGGTCCCTGAATGCATCGCTTCCTGTGTTCTCAGAGACGCAAAAAATGACTGATGATGTCGATGTCGAGATTTGCATAGGTTAAAGTGAGAAACAAGAAAACGGAGGTGAGGAAATACAGTAGTTGGGGAGAAGCGTTCCACATCCGCTGTAAAGTGAGAACTGGAGGTGACATTAACCTGATTTGGTATTTGTGGTCTCTGGTTCTGGAAGCATTGAGCCAATCATCCCAAATCAAAGGGAGAGCAGCAATTTGTCTATAGAAGCAGACTCGGCGGTGCAAGACTGGCCACACTTTGAGACGGACCAAAAGATTCCGGACTTACTTTTTCCCTCGATTGTCATAAAAGTGTGATTGTGGGTTGAATTCACCTCGATTCTCCTTGAAACTTTGTTTCCATGAACACATGTGCGATGTTGACGGACCCTGACTTCTCCATGTGAGCAAAATTGACCTGAACTTGTACATGTTAAGAAAAAGGTAACGGGTCCACTGAGGGGTCACAAGTCATTGGACTCCTAGCACCAGTCCCAAGTCCGGTTGGGTCAGGAAGGGCATCCGATGTAAAAACCTCTGCGAGTCAATATGTCTAACAAGATGATCCTCTTTCGACACCTAAACAGCGAAAAGCCGAAAGAAGTAGAATTTTTGCACCAAAGGGTACATTTTGAGTTTTTTTGTATCCTAAAAGGTACAAATATGGTTCTTAGGATGATGACTCTAGACTTTCTGCATGTTACATAAATGTATTTTTACCAAGATAAAGGTATTATTATTCAAATATATATTTTTTTTTCATAAAACAAGCTTAAATAGTAGAAAAAGCTGAATTTCGTCACTGCTTACAAAAGAACTTGTTAAGGTCAGATCCGTTTTAGCAGATTTAAATGCTCTGATGTGTCATACATATTTACTTAGAACAATGTTTAAACCTATGGATGGTTCTTTAATCAAATTCAAGACAAACACTACGAATGTTAAGGTAAAAAAAGATAAGGAGAAGAAAACACCAAATTCATTGGTGCGATAAGGTATATGTAAATATATAACGCTACATTTTTGCAAAATGTTTCAGACAATTTGTACCAAAATGTATTTAAAGGTACATTTCTTGTACTCTGCTGGAACCACTGGACCTACAAAGCATTCGTACAATTTTCAGGGTCCATTCCTTCAAATTTCTTAGTGTGTGGCAGAATAACACCAAAAAAGAATGCTAACCTTTTAGCCACATAAACATGTTGCACACGCAAGTAACTGGAGGAAACAGTTCAACAAACCGTCATCTAAAGGAACGTGTAGCTAAAACCCGATGATGGTACGTAGCTGAAAAAGCGGCAGTGGAGATGTGCGATACTCAAAAACCCGATTCAACTGAATTGTTGTGCTGTTGGAAATTTTAGTTCCACTCCATTACACAGAAAAAACAAACCCAAACACACACACGTCAAGCCAAAAAGCCTGTAAGTGAGTGTAATCACTTAATACACACAGATAAGCAGGATCCCGGACGAGGTGGTTGCTCTTGGCTTCTTTCACCTCCCTGATTGGCAGACAAACACGCGGGCAGCTTTCATCTGGTGCCGCTCCAGAATGTAAATAGCTGAACTCTGGTCCCAAATGTAAAACCAGCCCAGTTGAAATCGTAATGAGGGATAATGAAGGCTTGACACTAATCCAATCGTAACACAAGTGCAATCTGAGCATGTGTAGAATATGCTGCAGAAGAATGCGAGTGTGGAAGTCCGACTGCATGCATACAGGGCTGGCGCTGACTAGAACCCGTGGCCATGTTATCTCTCACTCTTTGGTTTCCTAATTGCTCTAAAAGTCTAGTAAATGGTCGCTTTTAGAGTGCGGAGCATCGTGCGGTGTGTGTGTTTCTTTTCTGATTGTCCACAGGGGTGTGTAGCCGCTGGGCGGACTCACTTTACAGCTGCTTGATTGAGCTAACATCTAAATGTGTCCTAAATATCTTCTCACAAATTCAATTAACTTTACCTTTCCCCCGGCAGCCTCTGGAAAACCTGAGAGTCGCTCCGCTAAGAATAAAGCCGGCGTGCAGACCTTGTTTCTATACATGCTGCTATTATTCTTAAAAGCCAACGAGGGATTTAAACCCGAGACGAGTGTGTTTGTGTGTGTGTGTGTGTGTGTGTGCAAGATGAAGGAATGAATAATAAGATGTGATACCATCTCAGAGTTCACTTACTTGAGCCAACCCAGCTAACTACTTTCCCAAAGTCATTTTCAGTAAACGGTTGCATCGCTGCAACAGGAAATAAGAAAAGTGTAATGAATTCAAAGAAACTAAGGAGGGATGGAGAGGTGAGCGAAAGAGATGGAAAGATAGAAAAAATGGTTTTATTTAAAAGAGGGTAAACCTATGAAGAAAGGATAAGATGCAACAGATAGCGGAGCCAGACCACACTTTCTCAAAAGCGCCAAACTTGGCAGCCATGGCAGGCACGGTGGTGGAAACCACAGTTTGTCGCCAAATGATCATTCTGTCCTCACAAAACCCCATTAAAACATGTGTGTGTGAGTGTGTGTGTGTGTGTGTGTGTGTGTGTGTGGTTATCTGATGGCTTAAGCCAAAAGATGATGGCTTGTTTTTGCAATGAACATCTGTTAAGCTTGTTAGCATTTGATATGAAAACAGGTCTATAATTAGAATTAGGCACACTTCAATCAGGCCCAGTATGAGCCGAAACTCCTCAGAGAAATCACATTTAGAGCTAAAGATTTACCTTATTCTATAGGTAAATTGGGAAAATCTCACTAAATATTAAAGATATATTACTGAAAACACGCCTTTTGCAGCTACCGTGTCCATTATGGCCGCGTTTGTTCCTTTGACGTTTTGTGCTGGAGAGCTACAGGACGTATCGTGACGGTTACATGAAGTGTACAGAAAAACAATCAGAAATCAAAACAGGAGTTTCTACAGGGGCAGAACAACTCGCCGTCATTGAAGGGAACAATAATACGTAGCGAACTCTCTGCCAGAACATTCTGAAGTAGAACCTCACGTCATCAGTCCGTGAGGTGAAGGTCATGCATGAAGGGATTATATTAAAGTCCTGGAGTGGTTTAGTCAAAGTCTGGACCTGAACCCCACTAAGGTGCTGTGGTGACACCTGAGAAGATCAGTTTATGCTCTCAAACTCTCAAATGTGGCTGAACTGGAGCAGTTCTGCAAAAAAGAGAGGGCCAAGATTTCACCACAGTGATGTCAGAGACGGATCTCCAGTCATCAGGAGAGTTTGGATGCAGAAGGTGGAAGAACCTAGTTAATAATAATAATAATAATAATACATTTTATTTATACCGCACTTTACGTTTTGATCAAAAGTCAAAGTGGTACGAAATAAAAGCAGGTAAAAGCGTCAATAAAAAATATAATAATATAAAAATATGAGCAAAAAAGTAGCAATGTTAATTACAAGTTATAGATTCTGCTAAAAAGGAAGGGTTTCAGTCGTCTGTGGAGCCCTCAGATGGTCAGGGAGGGCGATCAACAGACGAGGGGCAGCAGAACCGAAGGCCCGATCACCCATGGTGCTGAGCTTAGTCCGGGGACATAAAGGTCACAGGGCGTGAATACTTTTCCACACCGGGGATCATTTTTTTTCTTCCAAAATAAAATGATCACTTAAATGCACTATTTTGTTCTGACCTTTTGTCACCAGCTGGTGCTTCACAGCAGCACCGATTTTCAACAGAAAAACATGTTCCTCCTCTAAGAACGCCTTAAAATCCCTCCTTACTGTTACACTAAGCGTTTCTTTAACGCTCGAGGAAGAATGTCCTCCTTGGAAAATGGACAATAACGCAATCATGAAATGAAATGAGTTCGGGTGACGAAGTGAGGAGCGGCTCACCGTCGCACGTGAAGTCTGGTGTTGCCACATCCTGGATGGGGATCTCCTTCAGGAAGGCCGGCCTCTGACAGCGAGGGTTCCCGCTCACCACCCTCGTCTTCTTCAGCCACTGACCCAACCAGGCCAGGTGACAGTCACACACATACGGGTTGGACAGGAGGTTACTATGGAGACAAAGAGGGACAGAGAGCGATGATGTGGAAGGTTCCCTGAGCGATCGTAATCGTGAAATAATGACTTCATCAAAGTGGAATTACAGCCATTTGCCACATTTAAAGGTTTTCTTGACATTTATCTTCATAAGTGACGGAAGAGGAGAGACACGGAGACAGAAGGTTATTGATTGTTGGCAAAGAAAAGGAGAGGAATTGTGAGAGAAAGGAAGGAGAGAGAAAAAGGTCATCTGCAGCCTTTATTCATATTTGAACACCTTTGCGAGCATTCGTTGCTTTTGTAACTCCGCTCATGGAATATTTATGGAAAACCGTAGCGGAACCTTCTAGACATTCGGCTCGAAGCAGTTCTGGGCCTCGTATCTCTGCTGGGACATCCAAACTGCCGATAGATGTTTGGAGTCTGTCCATTATTTTCTATATTCATGCACCGTCTGAGTAGCACACCAGTGTGAGACCCAACCCGATCCCTAACCTGGTACGTGTTTTATGTTCACTATGTCAAAGTGAAGAAATGGTCCCCATATCATAGGACGGATTCTATACCGATAAAATACAGGAAGACAAAATTGATACGAAACATTGAAGTCTGCTCAGTCTTTAAATCTATTGAACGTTCAATCGGGAAGACTATCCTCCTGCACACTCGGCTACAGTTGCTGCTCATTCCACTCTATTATCCTCTTCTGTCACTCAGGCTCAGTTACCTGCTTCACGCTCTGGATCGTCAGCTGGTGTCAGGTGCACTCATTCACTGTCCTGTGTGTTCGTCCCATCACTGTCTCACCTGCATGTTCACCCCATCACTGTCTCACCTGCATGTTCACCCCTTCACTGTCTCACCTGCATGTTCACCCCATCACTGTCTCACCTGTATGTTCACCCCATCACTGTCTCACCTGCATGTTCGTCCCATCACTGTCTCACCTGAGTGTTCGTCCCATCACTGTCTCACCTGCGTGTTCGTCCCATCACTGTCTCACCTGCATGTTCACCCCATCACTGTCTCACCTGTATGTTCACCCCATCACTGTCTCACCTGAGTGTTCGTCCCATCACTGTCTCACCTGCATGTTCGTCCCATCACTGTCTTACCTGAACTCTAACAGGTTTAAAGGGAAAGTCCGTATTTTTGTGAAGGAGCAGAGACGACGCCGGCGATAAACCGTGGGATGAAGATTTATTTTGGGCTGACGTTTCATTAAAGGGTTTAACAAACAGCGTGCGGAGTTGAATCTCCGTCTCCTTACCAAACTTTACCTGACGGAAGGGCGTGACCGAGTGAAATCTGAGGTCTTTAATTCCTGCAGCGTGACAATTAGTGTAGTAACGAGTGATAAGTAGCTCTCCCTAATGATGATAGTGTTTCTCATTTCCTTCTAATGAACTGACCTCGGAGCGCCGCAGCCAGACCTAAGCCAAATCCCTTCCTTCCTTTTCTATGTGCTAATCTTTTAATTAAATGTTCAGATTCTACTGGGACCCCCGACAAAAAAAAAGGTAGAAGGGGAACAAAAAGAAGGATGAGGAGGAGGGAGCAGAGGAGGAGATAAGAACAGGAGCTACAGGAATTAAAACTAGCCGTCAGCATGCAGGCGTCGCAGACGCAGCCACCTGATACTGGATCAAAAGTTCATCCATCCATCCATTCATCCATCATTCATCCATCCATCCATGCATCCATCCATGCATCCAACCTATTCATCCATCTATTCATCCATCCATCCATCCGTCCCTCCATTTTACTCGTCTTATCTACACTCACCTTGCAGTACAAGCAGGATAAACAGTCTATTTTCGAAATGTGCCTCTCCCCAGCAATGCTCTCCAGCCCATTCTGGGGCGTCCTGCGGCGTTCCCATATCAGAGGCGATATAATCCCTCCATCAAACTCTGTACGCCCTAATTTCACACTAAAATGAATAATTGTTATTTTCTAGGGTTTAATTGAAACTTTCCTGCGTAAGTTTATTGTACTTTTAGGAAGGTCTAAGGTTTATATCGTTTGTTAAATATGAATACTCAAGACCAAAAATCATTACGGACTTAGTCACCGATGTATTCCCCCGTAACCTTTATGTTAGTGGGATAGAAATAAATCCACCTGAGAAAAATCTGTACATCCTTTAGATCTGGGTGGTTAGAAAACTGAAACAAACACACAGGGACACACAAACAAACAAACACACACACACACACACACACACACACACACACACACACACACACTCTAGAGAATATGCCATAAAAGAATTACTGTCTTGGCTGCAGCAGGAATGGACATCTTTGGCAAGAGATAGAAAAGGTTGTAGATGCTTGTGTGTGTTTTTATGTATGTGTGTGCATCAGTGTGTGTGTGTGTGTGTGTGTGCATCAGCGTGCAGATGCTTGGATACATATATAGCTTTGATAACAAATGTCTTGGGTATCCAGACCCATCTAGTCAATAATGATGGAGGGCATCTGTGAGGAGAACAGTGTCCAGAGAGCAGCAGATGTGTGTTTGTGTGTGTGTGTATGTGTGTGTGTGTGTGTGTGTGTGGGAGTGTAGGATGCGTGGTAGATAACTCCAACAGAAGGATTAGAGAATATAGACGGACAAACGGTTGAAGGAAAGCAGCAAAGGGAAATGACAGGGGATTCAGGCAGATTTAACGATAGACAGATGGAGATAGCATCTAGAATACTGAACAGGCGAAGAGGACGCGCCATCAGGCGCTACTCACATGGTGGACAGGGAGTGCAGGGTGGAGAAGGCTCCTGGGGCGATGCTGGAGATCCGGTTGTCGTACAGCGACAGCAGACGCACGGAGCTCAGACCGGTGAAGGTTCCGTTGTCGATGCAGGTGATCTGGTTGCTCCGCAGCATTCTGGGAAACCCATAAAGCGTTTATATGGTTAGTGAACAAAAGCTTTAAAGGTCAATTTTCCAGATTTTGTTTGACCTTGACCCACGCCAAATCAACATGCGGAACATGATGATCTGCTGTGGTGAACCTTAAAGGGAAGAACCGAGAATACAGAATACAGAATTCTACAAAAGTCAGACGTCAGTAGGATGCCGTTGTGAAAACGGAGGAAAGCTAATCGTTGCCATCCAAGTCCGCCTCCGGATAATGTTGTGAACTCAGACACAAGAAAATGTAGTCTTCAAATGTCTGGTGACATTCGTGAACTGAAGATTTTCACAGTGTTCAACAAATGGTTTAATTTCGTTGGTTGTGGGAATGGACCTGATACAACCTCTGCCAGCAGGTACCCGAACCAAACTGACGCCTGGAGGGTAGGGACAGAGATTTGGCCACCAGTGCCAAAACCCGCGACAGGAGCATGCTAGACAACACGCATCAGAACATTCCATGACGGTTGGTTGCCCCCCTGACGACCTCCGTTCAGGCCGGGGCTTCACCCATCTTTAAATAGTTGTAACACAGCACCTCTGATTCGTTCACAACCTCAACTATGCTTTTAATGAATTAATGTGTGTTATTGTTTGTCCTGCGAAGAATCTTGGCTTCAAAAGATATTTTCTGTGTGGAAGGAAAAATGCCAGAGTGAGGACACAAAGGGAAAAAGAGAAGCCAACCTACGATGGCTCAGATAAAAGGCAGAAAGATGGGGGTTAAATTCAAACCAGCTGCCATGGATCGACTGTGACAGAGCCTGCTATATGACATTAGCTTTGGACATGTATCCATGCGGGACCAGGCTAACTCAGTTAGTTAGCATTAGCAATCTCTGGGACAGGCTAACCTAGTTTGCAAGGCTATTACTGGAACAGGGATCCTTTTAACATAATACAGAGACAGTCCTGATGCCATTAGAGAGTCATTAGATGGTATATCTATACATGATAGCATTAGCTAGTCATTACTGAGCATACGCAGACAACATTAGCTCATGATTCTGTGTGCTATCCAGTAACGCCCTAATTGGACGCTAGCCTATTTAGGGCGGATGACTATATTAGCGGTATAACAATATGCAGGCATAAGTCTTCATTTCAGGGTGAGTGAGTTAACGATCCTCTTCTCAGAAGGAAAAGTTAATGAAGTTCATCGTAAGTCATGGTTCGTAATCGTATATTTATGATAGTACATTTTTTTATTTAAGTTTCGGAGTAATGTCTTAACTTCCTGTTGTGGCACTTAGCCACGTATAACAAAAAACTTTTGCATATGTAATAAAAATGACATTCATGGTTTTCACTCATTTTTTCCACGAGGGTCCTTCTTACTAATTTTCCTGTGGAATCTAGAACAGACGATCTGATCCTAATTCTAAGGGGCGCAGATGTTGGTTTCTTTAAATGAAGAAAAGCGGCAGTTTGTCGAATACATGGAGTTCGATGTTTGATCAAAGGAATGTTTCTATCCTATTGGGTGATATTGTTTCAATTAAAGCAATGAAACATTTGCTAAAGTTAAAACTTGTGACTCATTATAAGGAAGCTGCCATGAATTTAGCACTTGGATACACAGATAATAGGGGTGATTTCACAGCCTTACTTTCCTTCCCCTGAGTTAAACTCTAATACCGTATAAATATGTTCTGTCTGACTCAGTCCTAGTATATAATGCTGTTTGACGGACAGCAACGAAAAAAGGTTGCTAACAAAAGGGCTTTTGACTCATTATAAGGGAGCTGCCATTGTTCACAAATATATACTGTCTTAATCAGTCCAGTACATGAAGGATGCATGATACACGATCAACCTGTTTGTTCAATGCATGATGAGTAAATGTACAGAAATAAACCTTTGCAAAGGTTGCGACTCATGTAAGGAGGCTGTCATGCATTTGGTGCAAGGACACACTGTGTATGAAGTTGATTTAACAAACCGCCCACCCTGCCACCTTTCATTGTTACTGACATTTGTATAAATAAATTGAGTCTGAATCAGTCCAATGAATGGAAAATGGGACTCCTTATAAGGAAGCTGCCTTGCATTTAGTATTAGAGCACATTGTGTATGAGGGTGTTTATACAGCCTTTAACCATTTCTATGTGTCATACTCAGATTTTGTACGACTTAAAGATCACTTTTAAGGAGGCTGCCGTTCTTTAGTACTGGGAAATACGGTAATTACAAAACTTCCCCCAATTTAATCTTCTCTACAAACATTTCATGTCTGATTCCGTTCTTTGCTCTCATTTGAAAATGCTGCAAAGGCAAAGGAGTAAAGAAGACTTACAGCGTTTTCAGGCCGGTCAGGCCCCTGAACATGCGTCCCTGCAGTCCAGTTAGCTTGTTCCCTGTTAGCAGCAGCTCCAGAACGCCAACAGCGCCATCAAACGCGCCGTCACGGATATCCCTCAGCTTGTTGTTGCTGAAATTGCTGGAGGACAGACGAACGAGAAATTACGATCAACAGTTTGGTTTCCATATGAGGTTTTACCGCTCTTTTTATTTTTACGTCAAGTATGTGCGAAAAGCACAGCGTCATGTGCAAAAACACATTCGAACCAAGAGTGAGAGTCAGGCACAATATTTCCAGTTTAATTGTAGTAATCAATCATGCTCCTTCAATAATTCCAAATCCCTCATTTTGTATAACAGATTTTGCTATAATTGCTAAGAACACACACTCACACACACACAAAATAAATATGACTAATGGTCAGAGGCAACTTAAAGTGATAGCTATCTCTCCCCATGACACATACAATGAGGAAAATTCAAATGAAACGAGAGAATTTGGCTGCAGAGACAATAAGCGGCAACGATAGACATCGCCACCAGCGGAGCTTTCACTTATTGCTGCTTTTGTCTTATCTCTTATCGAGTGAAAGGAGAAAAGGGAAGAAAGCGGAGGGAAAGTTAAAAATGATTGGAGACGAACAGATAAAGCAAAATTAAAGTTGCAGAGCAGATGCAGGGATAAGAGAGGGGGTGAGGCGAGGCGATGAAGAGGAGAGGTAAGGAATTGAGAGAAGGAAAATGGAAATGAGCGCCGGCCAATCTATATCGTCAGTGACACTGCTAGATGGTTAGTAATTTCCTCTCCAATAAATCAACCGCTGGTCTCTGCTCTCCTGCTCTATCTCACTCTGACACACACACACACACACACACACACACACACACACACACACACACACACACACTAGTCCCAGATAAGGACCGACTTTAAATTTCAACCAAAGGCCCATCTTCTATTTTGATTTAATATTCACTTCCTTCATTCTACCCACCCACACTTCCTCCTTCTTCATCATCAGCGTTTGTTCCACCACTGCTCTTCCTCTTTATGTCCTTGCGGCCTAAGTTGTCTTCACTTGTACGCTTTCATTATTGTTTTTCCTCTCTTCTTGATGGTCATGTTTTTGCCGCCGTTTGTGAGTTCACACAAAACTACAAAAAACATTTTCGTGGTAGGATGACAAGGACGGATCCGGTAAATTTTAGAATTGATTCGGAAAAAGAGTTCTTTAACTTTGCCCGATAGGCCTTTATCCACTATTTAAGTCTATGATGGCTTTGGTGTCCCTGTAACATGTGATCATTGAGAATCTGAGCTGCTTTGGTCCCATTAGTTTCTTTAACATTGTAAGGAAGGGTCCACCTTCTTCCAAGGAAAATAATGATCTACATATATCTCCTTAATGGCTTTGATGTCACTGTAACGTGAAAATGGAGACTGAGCTGCTCTGGTGGGGGGTTAGCCCTTCTTGAACACCCAACTAGTTCCGGTTTATTTAACATTGTGAAGAAGGACCATTTAATGTTCTTCCATGCATACTAATTATCTACATATATCACCTTGATGGCTTTGATGTCCTGCTACATGTGATAATGCAGAAACTTGGCTGTCTTGGCAGAAGTCTGTATTCTCTTGACTGCCATTGTGGTTCTGCTTTCTTTGGTATTGCAAGAGAGAACCCACCTTCAGGATTTCCACAGGTGATAACTACATACACAATATCACCTTGACAGCTTTGATGTCCTTGTTACATGGGATAATTGGGAAATTGCCCGCTGTTCTCCATGTCCATCCACCTCTTCTCATTTCAGACATTTTAAAAATTGCATTGCTTTTCCTCCTTTCCTCTCTGGGAAGGGCTGGATGTGGAAAAAAAGTATACGTACATCTTTCTCAAGTTGGGCAACTTCTTGAAAGTCCCTGCTGCCTCCAGCACAGCAATCTCATTGTCGTTTAACCTCCTGCAGAGAAAGAGATGGAGAGAGGAGGGAGATATTAATTCTTCTCATTGCTTTAGAGTCAACAAACTACTGGAGGAGAAAATTCGTGAAGGTCAAGAGGACTTCAGCGATTGCTGGGAGTGTGATGCGGCACAAAAACAAGTGAGTGGAGGGAGGGAGATAGAAAATAATTTAACATTTTGCAGCAGAATAGAAGAGAGAGAGAGAGAGAGAGAGAGAGAGAGAGAGTCAGAGTCGTCAATACCCAAGATGCCCTAAGCCAAGAGGAAACAGCATGAGAGCCGGTGAGGCAGACATCTGCTTTATGGAGGTAATTTGTACTAAAAGAGTTCTGCTAAAAGGATGCTATTTGTGTACGTCCAATGGGTGAGAGGGAGAGAGAGAGGGAGAGAGTGGGAGAGAGAGGGAGAGAGTGGGAGAGAGAGGGAGAGAGGGGGAGAGAGGGGGAAACAGAGGGAGGAAGGAAAGTGATAGTTGTGCTGGAAGACACCTTCAATAAAATGGAGTCAAAAGGGAGGAAGATAGAAAACAAATTAAGCTGCAAATGGAAATACTACCAATACCACTACTACTACTAGTATTACTATTACTAGTATTATTTCTACTACTACCATAACTACTACCATAACTACTACTACTACTACTAGTATTACTATTACTAGTATTATTTCTACTACTACCACAACTAGATCTACTACTAATAGTATTACTAGTACTACTACCACTACTAGAACTCCTACTTCTACTTCTAAAATTGATAGTAATTTATAGTACAGTTTCTTAATCTATGTATTTATTTTTATGATTATGATTATACCGAGTACGATATTATTATTCCTTTCTGTTTATTGATATTGTTAAGATGATGAAGGCAGAAATGATTGTTGTTGTTTATTTCGATCGATTGTCTCGATCGACAAAAATAAAGGAATGAATAAACAAGCAGCTGAGTTTTATATTTTTGAAATGTATTAAATATTGACGCAACATTTTAATCTCTTGACCTTGTGAACCGGCGGCCTCAGCATCAATTCAGAGAGCGGAAAAAACATTTTACTTGGGCGCAAATAATTTTGCTAAAACCGATTCCTTCCCACTTGTTGACGGCTCTCAAGGCCGAAGTCAAGGATTCTCATGTCTGGTGGGCGGAGCCACGAAGAAAGAGAGAAAAAGAACCATGGAAGCCTTGAGCTCAGCCAGAGTTTCCCCTGATTTCCCCTGATAAGGTGGAGGGGCAGGTTAGACAGGACACATCAGCCTGTGTGTGTGTGCGTGTGTGTGTGTGTGTGTATGTGTGTGTGTGTGTGTGTGTGTGTGTGTGTGTGGGTATGTGCATGTACGTGGTTGGTTGTGGCCAACCGGTGCGGCCATAAAGGAGAGAGTTTATATTTCTGACAAGAAAAAGACCGGGAGTGACGGAGGATCCAAGGGTTCAGAGGGAGAGACGGATGAGCTGTGGGGCAATTGGACTTCGAACTGACATTATTAGTCATCTTATGTGGCGGCCATGATTGAATCCACCGTTACAAAGCGAACCCCCTTTAGAAATACGGTGGCGCCCGTTCTTGCCGCTGCTCTCCAGCCATGATGGACATCAGGAAGGTCTCTGCCTTTCAACTATGCTGAGTCAGCATTATTAAGCAGAGCTTCAGTTCCTGTTTCTATTCATGGATCCATTTTCTTCAACTTATCCAGGGTCAGGTTGTGACGGCAGCAGGGTATTCCAGACGTCCCTCTCACCAACAACCACTCTCCAGCTCATCCCCTGAGGAAAACCTCCAGCATTCCAAGGCCAGATGAGATATATAATCCCCGCAGCGTCTTCTGGCTCTATCGCGGGGTCTCCTCCCATATGGACAGACCTGGAAACCTCAGAAGGGAGGCAACCTGAGAGCAGAAGCCCGGACCACCTGAACTGACTTCTTCTGACACAAGGAAGCAGTGGTGAACTCCGCAACTTGTCTCTATAAGGCTGAGCCCCCCACCCTACACAGGAAGCTCATTTCAGCTGCTAGCATCTGCAGCCTCATTCTGTCGGTCACTCTCCAGAGTTTGTGACCCAAGGTGATGGCCGTTCTGTTGATTGACAGGTAACTTGAGAGTATTGCCTCATAACTCATCGTTATCTCCACTGAGACGGGCCGATACGAAGCCCGTCAGACTGCTGATGCTGCACCTGTCAATCTCACGGATCCATCATTCGAGGTAAAGAAACAAAAAAAATGTTGAGGTGGGAAGAGAGATTCAACATTCCCGTCTGGAAATATGAGATGATTGAATATTTCAATATATAAAATATAGATTTGGTTTCGTGAGAGGTTTAAGTTTGTTTGACCATTTCTCTTTTAAGTCATCGAAAAAGAATCATAGTTATCGGAGCTGGAACTTATTGACCCTTTTATTTCGTTCAGTGACTCTGGCAGAATCTCAATGTCGGATTCTGGTATTCCTGCTGTCTGCTTCCTGATTCTCCCTCCATCCACATCTCAGGAAAAAAGCGAATGATCCGCGGCGCTGTTCAGTATTCTAGAGCGAGACCCTTCGCCTGACATCCTGATTGCCCCTTTGGGACTTTGAAGGAGATGGAAAAGAGTGTGGAGAGGAAACTCTGGGGAAGGAACTTAAAAAAGAAAAAGCAACGTTCTTGCTTCGACTCTGAGAGGGAAAGATTCAGAAACAGAACGGCAAACATGTATAAAGAACGGCCTCTTTGCTCGTGTGTCCGTCTGTGAATGATCACACTGGCTTACTTCCCTGTGTATATGTGTGTGTTTTGGTGTGTGTGTACACACCTTAGGAAACTTCTTGACCCTGGCACGTTAAATTATCTTTTGCGGTTTAAGCTTCGTGGACAGGCTGTCTGACACACAGCCTTCGATCCCATTTTTAATGTAATGAATGTTTTGCATTTAATAAATCACACTTGTATCTTCAGGGCTGGCTTTGATTTCAGAATCACAAGATTCTAACTTTATACACTAATAATGTGTATTTCATTAATGCAATATGTATATTAAAAAGTTTGTTCACAGCAAATATATATTAACATCACCACATTAATATTATCTTACTACTTATGCTGGTTCAAGTGGAGCTCGTTAAAATACATTTTTATCCAGTCAGGTTTTCTATTTATGTTGTTTCTCGTTAAATCAAACAAACAAACAAACAAACAACAATAAGCTGATGGGGACACGATTGTGAGTTTGGCATTGTGGGTGAAACCTTAGTTACGCTTTCTTTTGGGATGTTTAGATTTTTAGATGCAGCGCTTCCAATATTTAGCTTAGATTTTTGCTGTTTTTAAAAAACTCAATAGCCGATGGAGACGAAACATGTTAAAATCCTCTTAGAACTCATTCGATAAATACAAGGGAGCAGCTTGACCGTCAGCACCGGTCTCCAAGGCGATGGAGATGGAGCTCTTATAAGAACTGAAATGCATCAATGTTCTGCAGAACCATGTCTTTGGACTTTTCATAAAGAAAGAAAGGAAGATGGACTTCATCTACAAAGTTAAGTTTTATGTTTTTTAATGCGTCTTTATTTCAAGTATTTGTCAAGTATTTGATTTCAAATTTGTGGTAAAGGTGGACCCCGGGGGCGAGGATCAGGATTTGGATGATTATCCTGAAGATGGCGTTGAAGCAGTAATATGTTAGATCATTGTCATGCAAAACCAGTCGGAGTCAGAGTGGGGCGGATCGTGGCCTGGCCTCAGCAGAATTTATAAATGAGCTTCATGTATCAGTAGAAAAGCAGCACAGAGGAAGTAATTGACCTGCAAAGTGGGAAAATCTCTCAGCTGCTGCTCCAGAATCACTGGTGGCACCGTTGTGGCGCTGTCCAAGGTGCTGAAACGGATCTGACTGACGCCTCATCCTGACACTGTGTCTCTCAGTTAAATACTACTAATATTATTGCGTTAGTTGGTTGCTGTTAGTGGAAAAAAGACGCCTTTATTTCACGCCCTAGCTTTGTGGTGACGTTCAGGTTAAGGCCCTGCCCCCTGGGCGGCATCTCCATTATTAAATCCTAATAAATTGAGTTTCAGAACACTTGTGCTTGTTGGTGCTCCTCTGAGTAAATGTGACTGGATGGAGGTCCTTCCTGAAGATGACATTAGTTAATGTGATGCCTACTTGTGATAAAGCATCAAGTCATGGGGGTTTTATTCTGAGATTTACTCAGAGGAGAACATCGCTGGTTTAGAAGATACGACACTGGCGTAAAAATGTGTGTGTGCGGAAAAAGGAAGTTGGCTTACAGGTCTGTGGTGTGTTCGGGGATGTGTGGGGGTACGCGGGTCAGTTTGAGGTTGGAGCAGTCGACTACGGTGCCTTCACAGCGGCATTTCTCCGGACACACCAGATCCTGGAAACACTCGCCGCTCAGGCGGCTGCGGTAATCCTCCTGACCTGCAGAGTGAAGAGAGGGGAAGACCGAATAGAGAGAGCGATAGAGAGAGTGACATAAGAGGGACAGGGGGGGGGGGGGGGGGGGGGGGGGGGGGCAGGAAAAGAGGTGTGCAACAGAAAAAGAACAGGAAAAAAAACACAAGAGAGATCAAGGAAAGAAAGGATAGAGGCTTCAGAAAGACAGGAAGTAAACGTAAACACATTCCTATGGACGCGTTTAATCACGGGAAAGCGTAGCATCCCCAAAACTACAGCAAAGAAGAACAGATGCGTATTCAGATGTGGGAGTGTTTGGTGATTGATTGTTGGATTTATGATTTGGACAGTTCTGGTGTCATTGTCAAATGCAGTAAAACACATTTATATATATATATATATATATATATATATATATATATATATATATATATATAAGCCACCAGGGTTGATACAGCTAGAGCTACACTAAGAAAGAAAGATCTGTATAATTAACAGTAAAATACCGTCAGCTGCGGTAGCCACAGTTTTACCATAAAAAATACGTAACAAGGTTGGTAAAATACAACATTATGGAAAATAACCATAAAAACAGATATAATGTGAACCTTTTTTGTGGTTGCATACTTAATTAAAAATGCATCATTTCAGATGTTTCACCTAGAAATTAACATTATTTCATAAATACATACTGTAATTTTAGCATCTTCTCTCTGTGGAAATTATTGGATGTTGTTGCTGAATGGTTAAAGTTGATTATTTCCGTTTTCGTATCTGCAAAAATCTGTTTAAATACAGAATAATGTTTTTACAGTAATGACTTGCTTGTGACATTTTGGCACTGTTCCTTTAATCTGAACTAAAGTTGTGTTTTACACAAATTCTCACCAGAAGTAAGAAAGTTTTTGTCTCAACCTATCAACTACAATGATACTGTTTTAAAATTGACGTTCTTTATTCTTAGGTTTAACGCATATTAATTTTAAAAAAAGTTGTAGATTTATTTGATTAACTATTGAACTGTAAACTGTTTCACGCTGTACTTGTTACTTAAATGGTATTTTACAGTAATGTTTTGCACATGGTGACCATATTATTTTACTATAAAATTCTGGCAACCAGAGCTGCCAGTTTTTTTTACCATAAACTCTACAGATCAGAATCAGAATCAGAATCAGAATCAGAATCAGCTTTTTCGGCCATGTATTTGCATATATAGGAAATTGACTCGGGTCAACTCAGCTCTCCCAGTACAAACGTCATATAAAATCATTTTTTAATGAAATGGACAAGGCTATAAACAAATGGAGAAGTTCTGTTTTTACAGTGTAGAACTGCAGATGAAACGAACGGACAGACATGTGTGTGTGGTTTTATGGAGACATTTTGCAGACAAACAAGGTTTAACCTGGGATGTTTTTCTTTAACAAGCTGAGTCAGAGACCACTGCTGTTATTTACAGTGCATATAATGGCAGAGATATTATTTATGGCTGCTGCTGCCGCCTGGGGAATACACCTGGTTAACATCATGCTGCACTCGTGTCTCGCGTTCTGTCTCTCCTCCCGGCCTTGTTTGTTCCGTGTCAATGTATATTTTCGCTTTTTTTCTGCCGCTCTTGCAGCACACGGCTCTCACACGGACTCTTCTTCTGCTTCTTCTTTCATTCCCTCTCCTGACAAACAGCCTCGCAGCTCTGGAGTTTTCCGCTCAGACCACGGACTGAGGGATAAACTGCGATGAAGGACTCAGTGAAGGGGGAATTAGCTGCTGAGCTCGGTTTAGTTGAGTGGCAGAAGTATGTAAACATTATTTCTCAAGGCCATAATTGAGCAAAAACGCCTTTTGTAAAAGAGAATGTGGGCTGAGAAGGTTTTTAATTATCAAAGTGGAAAAAGAAAAGGTTCATTTCTGCCGTCAGTATTCATTCATTTCATACGTATTTGTGAACATTTACAGAGAACTTACAGGTAAAACGCTTTTGAACATGATGATGAATAACAAAACTGAGGGAAAAACTCTCTGTTCCCACGTCGTGATGCATTCAATGACCTCATAGACCAGCGTCATTTTATATTATCTACAGACGTCTTCTCTACTCTCACGATTTATGTTGTTGTCGAAACCCCTGACTCTTCTTCGCTGCAATGTATTCATGTCCACGTAACTCAGCCCACAGGGAGGGCAGCATAAGAGGCTCGGTGGGAAGGCGGTGCGTTCAAATCCAACTGGAAAACCTGATTCTGCATGTTCTCCCTGTGACTCTGTCCTCCCGCCACAGGCCAAAAACATGCAGTACAGGTGAAATATGACCTTAAACTCTTCGTAGGTGTGAATGTGAACACAAATGGTTGCCTCTATGTGTTCACTCTGCGATAAGATGGGTTAACTGTCTCACTCTTAATTTAGGCTTGGATAGGTTTGAGTTCCCTTGAAGACCCTGAACAGAATAAGATGCTACAGAAAATGGCTTTTGGGAATAACCCATGGACGCAGAGTATGACCAGGAGGCTCTGTCTGTATGGTATAAATAACCAATACCCAATCACCCGTACTCTTCAGCCGGGCACTGCTCATCGCTGGGTGATTTTAGCTAGATTAGCTCAATCTTTAGCGTAGACCTTGTTTTTGGAGAACAATTTACTTTTATTAGATGTTTTTTGGGTTGTGTCGATAATAAAGTTTAGCTTGCTCAATAGACTTGGTTAATCCTCGCCCCCGGTGGCCCTTTTGACCTGTGGTGATCCCCAGGGCCCAGTCCCTGGACCCTTACTCTTTAACACATACATTCTGCCATTGGGTCATATTATAAACAGGTTCATTCAAGTGGCTCACATTTCTCAATAAGAAATAGTGTCTCAAAACCAAATACTTTAATCGGGACATTAAAGGGTTAAAAAACACCCATTAGATTCAAAAACTATTTTTTCTCTGTGGGAGTCGACTGTTGTACCTAAATATCTATATTCCTTAATATGGACACTCAGTAAGAATAAGCCTCACGGGCTTTTCCCAAGAGAAATCTGTTGAATCTATTAAATCCAAACCGTTTAAATTTGTTAGAGAAGTTTAGCATTGAGCTTAAATGGACCTTAAAAACAAAAACAAAACACACTTTTCTCATATTTTATCTCGGGTTTCATTTTGTCCATTGGATATTAGCTTACTTTCAGTTCTCGTATGCTGCCGTAACGCGACATAAAGTCTTATCTTCTTTTATGTAGCTATGGGGCTTTTTGCTAAAGTGTCCCAGTTGGAATAGAAAAGCGTGAAGCGGTTCTGTGGAGAGGTGGATCAGCCATGCTAGCCCACTGAAGCACTGCCAGCAGGTGTTCAGGTGCAGCCAGACCAGGTATTACACAACAACAATGTACCTTTGTGGTGGCGAGAAGCAGGTGGGACAGGAAGTAGAGTGGGTGCAAACCACTCTAAATAAACAAATAAAAAAATAAATTCAGTGCTGAATTATTGCTCCAAGGATTGAGATTGGATGGGAGAGGCAGGTGTGTGTGTGCTGGGCGGTCCCTGGCGCTTGACGGAACCATGTGATGTCACAGTAGGCCGGGCCACATGGTTAGATCAAGCACAAGAGACAGCTGCACCAAACCAATCAGATAGCAGGTCCACACAGGAGGAAGGCGGGGCAACAGAGAGCTGCACCAATCAGTCAGTCAAGGGGAGGGGGGCAGCACAGGAGAGGCAACAGACAGCTGCAGATCCACACAGGAGGGGGACGCGACCAGAAAACTGCCCACCAATAGCCAAAATGTCCACAGAGGTCCAGAGAGGAAGAAGAGATGCAAGGAGAGGCTGCAGACAGGAAAGGCTGAAGCAAAGAGGACCGCCGATCTTCTCTAATCTCAGTTTATAACCAAGACGGAACTAACGTTAACTAGCTAACTACAGAGAGAACTAATACCTGATTACCACTGACCCCTTTCCCACCGAAGAACCAGGCTGGTGTGAGAACCTGTTTATAATTGGTTAAGGAAGTGAAACTTCTAAAAAGTGGTTTGGTATTCCACCAGCTTGAGAGACACTACAGTAACATTATTACGAAACAGAGGCACTAGAGCCCCTCATTATATCACAGAGGCACTAAAGTCATGCTATGATGTCACAGAGGCACTAGAGACATGTCATTACGTAGTCATTATTACATGACAGCGATACATCCACAAAAGGGAAGTGAAAAGTCAAAGCATCTGTTGTGTCTCGCTTGAATTAAGGCAACACTGCCCCTAGTGGTTTCTACTGGAACTGCTTAATTTAGTTTGTATCCATAACCTTTCAAAAAGTTAGCTTACATTTAACATTAACAATAACTTTTTTATTTTCCATTATTTTCATTTGGACTCAATTTCAGTATCTGTGTATTAGACAGATAAATACATACATACCCAATTCTGTCCTTATTAATAATCCCAACCCCAGACACAGATGGTACTGGTTCTAGTTCCTAGACCTGCAAGGTTTTGGTTTCACACTGGCACCAGAGAACCCTGGTTCTGCTTCGGTGGAAAAGGCGTAAATTAAACATTCTATGCTAAAAATATACAACATTTACTCATATCATAATAAGTATTTATTATGATATTTAATGTTTAGGATGTACCACTTTAAACAACAGGAGGGGTGAAAATGTCACCAAATTGTCTCTGCAGGTGTTTCTTATTTTATGGTGCATTGATTTATTCTCCAAAGATTTTGCGTCCTTTATGCACTTTTTTTTTTTCCAGTTGTAAATAAAACAAAACATCTTTAAAAGAATAAAACTCCTTATTAGAGCAGCGACATTCTTCCGGTTACAGTTTATGGCTCGTCGTAAAACAAAGGACGGATGGAACCATGAGAATTCTCCTGCTTCTTATTAAAGAGAATGAAAAGTCCCCCCCCCCCCAATAAAAAAATATAAAAAAGCCTTATCTAATAATTTGAGGATCTTTTTTTTTACTCAGCATCGTCACATTCATTCTCCGCTGCGGGAACTAACAGGCCGTCGCGCTCCCTGTAAATCAATGCTTTGCTTAGCAGCGCAGTTACAGAACACGCCACGTGATTTGTAAGGGGAATTGAAAAAATGTCTTTTCCGACAAAAGGCACATAATTGAAGACAAAGACAACATGAAGAGGCTGCAGAGAGACGATGATGATGTTAATCACACAGTCGCGGATGCGGGCTCTACACGAGGGGCTGATCGGACGCCATCGGCGCTCCCTGTTGAGGTCCATCAAACGGAGGTATAATTATTGAGACCAGTGGCTCAAATCACAGGAAATAATAATAACGACGCCACAATATCATGAGGATATTACAAGTGTGAGTCAAGCAAATGGATTTCTGTTTCTAATTACACGCATGAAACTACATGTTTAAACGTCCAAATCACCAGAGTGAGGAAGTATTCACCTTCATCACATCACTGCGGTGGAATTTTGGCCTGCTCTCCCTCACAGAACTGCTTTAATGCAGAGAAACTGGAGGGTTTGGGTTCAGGTCCCACCACAACATCACGATAGGGTTCAGGTCCAGACTTTGACTGGACCACTCCAGAACTCTCTGGTTGGATCGCTGTCTCACTTCCACTCGCAGACTGATGACCCGACATTCTCCTCCAGAATTTTCAGGTAGAGATCAGAATTCACGTTGGCCTATATTATGGTGGGTGGTCCTGGTCCTGAAGCAGCAGATCATCTCCACAACATTCCACTGCCACCTCCATGTTTGACCGTAGGTCTGAAGTTCTTCTAGTGGAATGCTGTGTTTGGTTTCCACCAGATGGAACTTTTTTCTGGAAGGCGGTCCACTTCCGTGAATGTTCAATTCTTCTCCATGAGTAGATAATGTGTTTCACTGTGGATCTGTGGAGTCCCAGAAACTTAGAAGCAGCTTTGGAACCTTTCCCAGATTCATAGATTTCAATCATCTTCTGGAATTCCTTGGATTTTGGCAAATTGTGCCACAGGTGAGAACCAGGAGCCGACGTCCTGCTTCTGATGATGAAGATGGTCTATCTTCAGTGATGACGTGGTGGGACAGGGTTGATAGTGATCAGGTTCTCGTTGGGTCTAGTCCAGCTGGAATCAGTTACTAATGCAGTTTTTTGGATTTACTTTCTAAGGGGGGGTAAATACTTTTTCACACGAGCCTGTTGGTGTTAAAGGACATATTCGAACCGATAGATAAAATAAACATGTAGGAACTTTTTTACGTTTGTTCAGGGGATTTTTATGTCATATGTTGTTTATTATGAGATTCATCAGGAGGGGGGACCAAAACTTTTTCCCAGTGCTATATACGTGTTCGGGTGTGGGTGCAGAACCCGTCTCTTACCTGTGCACCTGAACTTCTTGCCTTTCACCTGGCTGATGCGTTTGTTGGCCAGCCTCCTGGGGTGGCTGCAGCGGGCGCCGCTGGTCTCAATCGGGTTGTCGAACAGATAGTCCGCCAGCCACTTCAAGTGACAGTCACACATAAAGGGGTTCTGAGCCAGATGACTGAGAGGGAGAGAGAGAGGGGACAGATATGGGAGAGAGGGGGGAGAGAGAGGAGAGAGAGGGGAGAGAGGGGGGAGAGAGAGGAGAGAGAGGGGAGAGAGAGGGGAGAGAGAGTGGAGAGAGAGTGGAGATAGAGGGGAGAGAGAGTGGAGAGACAGTGGTGAAAAAGGGGAGAGAGAATGGATAGAGAGTGGAGAGAGAGGGGAGAGAGAATAGAGAGAGTGGAAAGAGAGGGGAGAGAGATTGGAGAGAGATTGGAGAGAGAATGCAGAGAGATAGGGGAGAGACAAAATGGAGAGAGAGTAGAGAGAGAGGGGGGAGATAAATTGGAAATAGAGTGGAGAGAGAGGGGAGAGAGAATGGAGTTAGATTGGAAAGAGAGTGGAGAGAGGGAGTGGAGATAGAGGGGGAAGAGAGGGGAGGGGGGAGGGGGGAGAGGGGAATGGGAAGAGAAGAAGACCATTAGGTTATTACAATAGCTTTATTTGTTGCACGAACACTTTGCAGCCCTTCTCCTTGCTGACTGATACGAAACATTCCTGCTCTAATCAAAGCGGTGCCATCCGATCACGTAAGCTGCTGGAGTCGGCTACAAATGCGATGTTTCAGGCAGCAGAAACATCCCCCTCCCCCGTCTGTCGGCGCGGAGTGTCATGTTCACGCGCCGATGTGTAACCATTTAAGACGAAGGCGGCAACTTTTACATCATGTCTTCATCATTCGTCTGGAGTTTCATCACGTTTGGACTTTCTAACAGGTCAAAACCTCCAGATATCAAAACCAGGGAGAAACGGTTCCATTCAGACGGCGGGACTAAAGAACACCCGGCTCTTTAGAACCATCTGGAAGGATAAATCTGTTATTCATTTCCTCCCAAACAAATAATCTAATTATTGTCTGAAAGCTGCAGCTGGAGACACGTGCAAAGTAAAAAGACGGGGTTTAAGGCAGCGTCGGGGCACTAATGAGTTAATTCCACTCTGTACCCACAGGTAGAAAAACCAATTAATTGGAGGGTTGTTTTGTTTCTCCACAGCGGTACAATCAGAACGTTTAGAGACCCGCGGGCTGACCTGCTCTCATCCCTGATGCCTGCCTCCGATAAAAGATTCATGCAGGTCTGCCAATAGAATAATATTGTTGGCAGCTTGTAAAAAAAAAATACCTGCAAAAGGCTGAAAACGATGTTTGGAATGCAGAATATGGACCAGTGCTGAGAGGAATGGATGAATATGTCATATTTTACTCATCAGGTTTTTTATTTTTTATTTTAACCCATTAATGTTATCACCAAGAAAAAAATGACAGTGGAAAACTTATTTCCTTGCATGTTTTACTTCTTCAATACATTTAATTATTTTTTTTCATACTAATAATTTGATTTAATAACCTAGACACTCTAAATTTAACATAAAATATATATATTTTTTGGGTCAAGCATGTTCTTAGAGGGTAAATAAATGATTTGACTGATAAAATGATTTTATTGTGAAATTTCTATAGATTTTTTTTTCTGGAAATAACGAACTCAACCTTTTTAAGTTATTAAAAGATCTTTTGTAGGTCTTCAGTTGCTTTAACATGCCAAAACAAAAGCCTCCTCCTCAGCGGGCCTTTTGTCATGTGGTGTGCCCCAGGGCTGCATCTTTGGCCCCTTTACTCTTTAGGATATACAAATAGAGACTCAAAACGAACTCAACCAAACAGTCGAGCCGGATATTAAAGGGTTAATAAAAACATTGTGGATAAAACTTCAGATTTAAATTGAGGAGTTCAATCAGGGGGGTTGCATGTACAACGCAGGGGATTGGGACGCATTGTTCCTTTAATCTTACCAAATGTTTGTATTTTCCCGGTAAAATTCGGTGTTTTCCACATATTCTGACCAGAAATAAGAAAGTTTTTTACTGTTTCTTTAATTATGATGATAAATTAAACCCGATCTACTACAGTGATACTGATTTAACATTTACCGTGTTTTATTGTTGACACAGACAGTTTTACAGTATTCTCTAATAACAATTATTACAACTTAAGTTTAAAAAAGAAAAATTCTAATATACTGTCATTTATGTAATTAACTATGTAACTTTAAACGAGTTGACATTTAATGGTAATTTACGGTAATTCCTTGAACATGGGGACCATTTTTTTCACGGTAAAATTCCGGCAAACGCAGCTGCGGGTATTTTGTCGTAAATTTTACCGATTTTTTATTTATTTTTTTTAAATTGTAGGAGCGACTTGGTGTTCCGTATCTTTCTCAAGGATACTTAAATCTGTTTTAGTGTGAATGATGCACTTCATTCTGTCGGTGCGTTCAGAGGGTGAACCCGGTCCTGCCTCAGTGCTCCACTGATGAAGACTCACTCTTCATCTCAGCCTTTTCAGGAGTGGGCCTTCATGAAAAGACGTTAGAAGCTCGTTCTACTCACAGAGTCTTGATGGAGCGCAGAGGAGCAAACAGTCCTTTGCTGATGGTCTGCAGCTTGTTGTCGTACAGCGACAGCAGGTTGAGGTTCTGCAGGTCCTGGAAGGTGTTGACTCTCAAACAGTTAATTTTATTGGCGTTCAGCAGCCTGAAACAGAAAGAAGACGCAGCGGCGTTCAGCCGTGGCTCGTCATCCGACTGGTTTCTCTCACTTGGCTTTATTATCTCAGAGCGCTGCAGAAATAAAAGATTATCACCGACACACTTCATTTTTGATAATTTGATAAAAATGCCTCTCTATTACAAAACCACTGCTTCTCCTCTTCACTATCTCATCCCCTCTTCCTCCCTCCCTGCAGCCTCTCCCACTCGTTCCATGACAGTATTTTTCCGGCCATGACACATGAATGTAAAAACCGCAGTTTTATGTATTTTCACTTTTCGTTCCCTCTCCAGCAGGAGGGTCTTATTGACTGTTGGGTGGGAGTTTAATATCACAGTTTGATGGGAGAGAGAGAAAGGAATAAAAAGGCTGTGAAATGGAATGGCGGAAATAACAGAGTGAGAGAGAGGAGGGACGGACGAAGGCATCATTTAGAGTGACACGGATAGACAATTAAGTGAAATGTGCTGACAGTCGTAATGGAGGAGGGAGATGGAGGAAGGGAAATCACCAGGAGGGTTTGCACCTGCGCCGTTTTCTCCATCCGTCGGCCCATTTGTACGTTATGAAAAAATTAAGAACAACCGGAAAGGACAAAAACAACTAGTACATCAAAATGTTCCTCCTTCTGTCACTGTGAAGGAATCCTGGCCCACTCTTCTCTACAGAACTGCTTTAGTGCCGCCATATTGGAGGGTTGGTGAGCATCTCAGTTGGGTTGGGATCATTTTGTTGTATGACTCAACTCAACTGAGAGACTGATGATCTGACGTTCTCAGTCAGAGTCTTCAGGCGGAGAGCAGAATTCTTGTTTCTAAAGCATCTCCACAGGATTCCACAGGCTCCTCCTTCAAAGAGTTCAATTCTCCATTCATCTGTTCGGAAGAGATTCTCCCAGAAGCTCCGAGGGTCATTAAGGTGGGATGGGACGAAATTCAGATGAGCCTTAATGTGCTTTCTCCTCACCATTCTCCCATGATGCAATTGTGTTCCGTGTCTTTGGAATAGTGGAGCCATGAACTTGGACAATTTCTTTGGTTCTTCACGACTTCCTGATTAAACCTTATTCTTGTTCTCGCTGGAAATTTGGAAGGTGGTCCACTTCTGAGAAGGTTCACTACTGTCCCAGTTCTTCTCCATGTACAGATAATGTGTCTCAAAGTGGATCTGTGGAACCTTAGAAACAGCTTTGGAACCCTCCCCAGACTGATGGATCTCAATCACCTTCTGGAATTTCTGTTGATTTAGGCATAATGTGCTACAGATGAGATCTACGAGCCAACTTCCTGTTTCTGAAGATGAACAGGGCTGGTACTGTTCGGGTCTGGGTGGGTCCAGTCCAGCTGGAAACAGTTTTTAATGCAGTTTGGTAGTTTTTTAGTACAGTATTAAATAAAAAAAAATAAAGATATAAATTAAAGCTAGTATTTTGTTTTCACTCAGGTTGTTTTATACTAAATCCCGTTTAAAGATCTGATAGGGTTTAGTCTGAGACACGCACAAACATAGAAGAAACTGAAGGACCGTGAAACTCTTTCCCCTCATTGTCTCAATCTTTCTCTTTCCCTTTCATTGTTTGTCTTCCTCCGTCTCTCTCGCTCTCTCCTCTGATCGTCTGACAGGCGACTAACTCCGTGCTTTGCGCAGCACTTCAGCCTAATCATCCTCGGGAACACGCACCGACATCGCCGGCTTCCACGCACCTGTGCGTGGAAGCCGCCACGCCGCTCTGCGACACATCCTCGCCTCATTAGGCCGCTCACGGGGGAACTAATTACTTCAAACTGCACCAGTAAAACAGAACCGTGCAGACAATAGAAACAGCAACAAGCAATAAACATCTCTCTGTCGCGGATGTGTGACCCCGCCCCCCCGCTCCACTGAACGCTAATACTCATCGCACTTTACAACGGGAATGATGGCGTCTCGACGTTCTCCGCGGCTTTTTCCGGAGGTGGGAGTTTCCCTGCTGTCAGAGGTGAATCATCCTCGTCCCGCGGTGTGAGAGGCAGCGCCGCGGGCGAAGTCAAGGCATGAATATTGAACAGTGGATTTATTCATCGATCTGGACAGTCACACAAACGAGCCTGTTATCGGAACAAACACGCATAAACCAACATTTTACACTCCAAAAAAAATCTACAGGCTGGAAGATTTAACTTTAACTGTTTTTTCATGATCGCCATCATGCAGGACTTTTACGACCTTCAGTCGGGTTGGCGTGAACTTATACGGCCGCCATCTTTGTAAACTGACAATTAACGTCTGAAATGACTAAATTCTATTTTTGTTACTGTTCCCATTCTTTTGCGCTCAACAGGTATTCATTGGATTAATTCAGTTAAATCAAAGACAATCGTTGCAAATGAATGACACTAGAAACATTTCACTACATCAGACAGACACTAGGTCCCGTTATATTACATCAGAGAGACGCTGGAGTCATATCATTATTGTAGAGACGCTAGAGTCATATCATTATTGTAGAGACGCTAGAGTCATATCATTATTGTAGAGACGCTAGAGTCATATCATTATTCTACAGAGACACTGGAGTCATATCATTATTGTACAGAGACACTAGAGTCATATCATTATTGTAGAGACACTAGAGTCATATCATTATTGTAGAGACACTAGAGTCATATCATTATTGTAGAGACACTAGAGTCATATCATTATGCTACAGAGACACTGGAGTCATATCATTTTTGTAGAGAGACACTAGAGTCATATCATTATTCTACAGAGACAAAAGAGTCATATCATTATGCTACAGAGACACTGGAGTCATATCATTATTCTACAGAGACACTAGAGTCATATCATTATTCTACAGAGACACTAGAGTCATATGATTTTTGTGGAGACACTAGAGTCATATCATTTTTGTAGAGAGACACTACAGTCATATCATTATGCTACAGAGACACTGGAGTCATATCATTATGCTACATGGACGCTAGAGTCATACCATTGTGCTACAGAGACACTAGAGTCATATCATTATTCTACAGAGACACTAGAGTCATATCATTATGCTACGGAGATATGCTACAGTCATACCATTATGCTACAGAGACACTGGAGTCATATCATTATTCTACAGAGACACTAGAGTCATATCATTATTCTACAGAGACACTAGAGTCATATGATTTTTGTAGATATCATTATGCTACATGGACGCTAGAGTCATACCATTGTGCTACAGAGACATTGGAGTCATATCATTATGCAACAGAGACACTGGAGTCATATCATTATTGTAGAGACACTAGAGTCATATCATTATTGTAGAGACACTAGAGTCATATCATTATTGTAGAGACACTAGAGTCATATAATTTTTGTACAGAGACGCTAGAACCATATCAATGTATCACAGAGCCAGTAGAACAACATTATTAATTCCCAGCCAAATCGTTATGTTATCAAGAAAATCAAACAATATTTTTTTTTTCATAAAGGCACTAGAGTCATGCCATTACATCAAAACCATGACACTACATTACAGAGGCACTACGGCCACCGAGTTCTTTTTTACGGTCATAGAACTGTCACAGGTACTAGAACATTTCATCCGACCACAGAGTGACTACAGCCATGATATAATAATAATAATAAATAATAATACATTTAATTTATAATGCACTTTACATTTGGATCAAATCTCAAAGTAGGCCTCAGAAAGGCCCTCAAGCCAGGTCATTATAGCAAAGAGGCATTAGAGCCATGTCATCATGTCACAGATGAACTAGAGCCATAAAAACATTGTTTTTAACTCTATGTTCTTCATTTCTATGGTATTATCTATTCATCTGTCCATCTCCACCAAGTAATTCATCCCTCCTGTTCTTCGTCCTCCTCCTCCCTTCATCCCGTCTGTGCCAGACTCTGCACCATGCATCCCAATGATCCGCCTCGGCGCCTAAAATGTGTTTGGCGGTTTGAAGTCACTCATCCTCATTCTCTTTGCTCGGCTTCACTTTATGACAGAAAGCCCGGAACATTAGCTTCTTCTTTCTGCGGTGGGACTGCGGCATTTTGTGCAACATGCAGAACCGATGGAGGCATTTTTTTTTTTTTTTACTGCATATCGAGCCGCTGCTGCAGTTTCAACCTGCGCCCATCAGGAATTAATAATTTTCCTCTGAGTGGACACGAAACCAGCGGTCAGCAAATAATTGTAGGGGTCTGAGAACCAGCACGCAGTCTGGTGGCAGGACTCTGGAATATTACATCGACTCAGACTGAATTAGCATTTAACTGCTGATAGTTCTCGTTTTCTCACCAAATTAATTCTAATTCTGCACCGCTCTATCAGCTGGAACTCACTCTTAAACATTTAACCAGAAAATCTGCAGAGAAACTGCAGTTCGACCGATAAATGATTCTTCCTCTCAGGGAAGAAAGAAAAAATACTTTTCTCCTAAATACAACATTTAGCCAAAGAGCATGAGCTACAGCGACGACTATCAGACCGGCGTAGTGACTCTCCGTTCTAGTTATGAGTTCTGCTGGAGTTTGTTCAATAGATAAACCTTCTAAGAACTGATTTGGTTTTCAACCGGTTGGAGGGGCTTTGGAGAGGCACTAGAGCCACGTTATTATATCAGAGAGGCACTAGAGCCCTCTTGTTACATGGCAGAAGCACTTGAGTGACCTGGTTTTGTCACAGATGCACTAGAGTCACGTCATTGTAGACGAAGGCACTGGAGTCACAACAATATAACCCACTAAAGCCATGCATTATACCATAGAGGAAATACAGTCTTACCAGTATGTCACAAGAACACTAGAGCCAAGCCATTATAACACAGAGGCACTACAACCATGTTATTACATCACAGATAAACTAGAAAAAACAGCAGTAGAGCTGTGGTATAATGATCTCTGTCACATTATTATATCAGGGAGGCACTAGAGCCAAGTCATTATATCACAGAGGCACTATAGCCAAGTCATTATATCACAGAGGCACTAGAGCCAAGTCATTATATCACAGAGGCACTAGAGCCAAGTCATTATATCACAGAGGCACTAGAGCCACGCTATCATGTCAGAAAGGCACTATAGCCAAGTCATTATATCAGAAAGGCACTAGAGCCATATCATTATGCATCAGAGACACTATATCGCAGAGGTACTACAGCCATTTTGTCTAAAGGGCACTAGAGACACATCATTATATCACAGAGGTACTAGATTAATTTTGTCAAAAGGACACTAGAGTCACTTCTTTACATCCCAGAGGCATTAGAGCTATGTCATAAAATTTCAGAGGGGTTAGAACCAACCATGTAGTTCTGCCAAAGAGGCACTAGAGCCATGTTCTTATATCATTGTTACTTTGGCTTTGCCATTACATCAGAGTCACTGGAGCCATAATATTCAGTCAGAGAGGGGCTCAAGCCACTTCATTACATCAAAGAGGCACTAGAGACACTTCATTATCTCACAGAGTCACTAGAGCCACGTCATTATTCCACAGAGTCACTAGAGACATAGACTCATTGTATCACTACCTCTCTTTTAGCCAGCAGCTCTTGTGCTGTATTTCTTTACATCACGACATCCACAACACGCCTCCTGTTTTTAATGTGACATAGTTCCCTTTGCTGCATAAAACATTTCATTGTTTTCTGGGGAAGCAGAAACACACACACACACACACACACACACACACACACACACACACAAGGGTACCTAACCATAGAACATGAAGGCGGTACTTACAGCAGCTGCAGGGAAACCAGTCCATCAAACAGACCTTTGGGCAGCTCTGTGATTTTGTTTCCATACAGAACTCTGCAGAGGAGAGACACAACAACAAGTCCAGGTTATAGAGGCAGTCGTCACGGATGGACGCTGATGACGTCTCAGAGAAGCCATGAACACATATGAACACGAGTTCAAACGCCGCGTCTCCACTCAGATGTTCATCTTATTATATTTCCACCCATTAAAGTCTTTTATGGGGATTTTTGCCGTCACTGAGAGGAAACTTTCGGCATGACGCAGTTTAGAAGATTTAACCAGTGTCCCTTCATAGTCAACCTTTGTAACTCCTGCAACACTCGAACATAAGACGCGTAAGTCACACCAATAAGCCATAACATTACAACCACCTGCCTAATATTATGAATGTTTCTCTATCGGCCAAAACATCTCAGTGAGCTTCTGGCGCCCATGTTCACCATTTGTCAATCGTGGCTAATGACGCGCTCTAACTGAGCGATCTATCTGTCCTTCAAAGAGAACGTGAGGGCCTATTGTTGTCGCATTTTCAATGAGCCCATCTTCGTTATCTTTATGAATCACCTTTCCACATGCTAGACTTTACCAAGTAGCATCATTGAACATTCCAGATCACACACTTGTCTTCATTTTAGGCCCAATTGTTTTTAAGAGGCTTCCGTTTTCTGGCAGGGGAATTTGTCGGCAACCAGAGGATGGTGTTAAAATCGGGCTACAGCTGTTGCAGGGATTATCCACTGCAGACCAGCAAGACCCTGTAGTTCTGGAGATGATCTGACCCAATCACCTAGCCATCATAATCCAGCCCTTGTCAAAGTCTCCCAGATCCTCATGTTTGTCCATTTCAGGATTAAAATGTTCACTTGCCGCCTATTATATCCCGCGGTAACGATATAATCAATGTCCTGACTTCCCCTATCAGTGGTTATAATGTTATGGCTTATTAGATCGTATTTATTTGGAATAAATGCTGCGATCAAAGTAAAAAAATCCTCCTGTGCAGGTTAACTTATTTACGTCCTATTTCTTTCCCAGTTTGACCGTCTGCTGTCCGATCCCATCCCCGGCATGTGTTTGAGTCCGGAACGTTTCAGTGAGGAAAATAACTGTCAGGTCGTGGAGCGGAGGTCGTGCTGAAAATACATCCCCAGACATTTATCCACTGAAAAAAAGTAAACCCCACTCTTGGATCATTTATCCCATTTGATTGCTGAATACTGATTCCGGTTATTTAATTCACTTGAGAGGTTTTTACATTTTGTGAAATCACGCCTCGGCTGGCTTTGACTCGCAGGAGCGGCGTCTCCCGCTGACATCCATGTTTAACAGACTGGGCTGTGCTCAGAGTTCACCTTGTCTGCTCCCTCTCCTCCGTCTGTCTGTCTCATTTTCATGCTGCAGATTGATCCAAATTAAACTGTCCTTCATGTTGTTATCACCCCCCCCCCCTTACCACACACACACACACACGCTGTCAGCTTCGACAAGCAAAAACATTTTTATTTGCTAAACGTCTGGAAACTAAATCTCTTTCTTGGCTGGATGCATGTCTGCTTGTGCATGTTTCCATTAACGTGTGTCATACTTACAGCGAGGTGAGGGAGCGGAGGCCACTGAAAGCGTCTGCGGCGATGTCAGAAATCTGGTTCTTACTCAAATCACTGGGCGAGAGAGAGAGAGAGAGAGGGGAGAGAGAGGGGAGAGATGGTGGATAAAGGGATAAGTGCAACGTTGGGGTTCATGCAATGTAAATGTCCTGGAACTGTCTGACAAATGATCGTGACAGAATACATCAGCAAAGGTCAAGGCCAGCGGACGGGCGCCAAAGAAAAATCAGACGGGCTGAATTAAATGAAGCAGGATGTGAGGAGGAATCGAAACTAGATGGAGATTGTGGAGACGGGGGCATGTTAAGTGACGCTCGTGTCATTCACCTCCGCTGCTGTTAGATATATTATTTAACACGTCCGTGGAGGTTCAAACTCTCCGTGTGCGTGAGGTGGCAAAAGTCAACACACATTCTTCACTGGAGTAAAAGAAAAAAAGAAAAAGAAGAAAAGACAAAGTCGAAGAATTTGAAAAAGTTCTTTAAGTCCAGATGTGAAAAAGTGTCCCTTTGAAGGACATTTTTAGCGCAAGGTTTTCTCTTGCAAACCTCACAGAAACTCTTTTCATATTAATATGAGGGACTATTTCAGCTTCTCTTACGTCACTCACCATTTTAAAGATTGTGACATAGAACAGAATCAGAAAAAGTGTGTCCAAGGACACAGGTGCTACTGGAAAAACTCCATTTGTGCTGCTGAGTTAAGGTAAGGTAAGGTAAGGTAAGGTAAGGCAAGATAGGGTAAGGTAAGGTAAGGTAAGGCAAGATAAGGTAAGGTATGGTAAGGTATGGTAAGGTAAGGTGAGGTAAGATAAGGTAAAATAAGGTAAGGTAAGGTATGGTAAGGTAAGATAAAGTAAGATAAGGTAAGGTAAGGTATGGTAAGGTAAGATAAAGTAAGATAAGGTATGGTAAGGTAAAATAAAGTAAGGTAAGGTAAGGTGAGGTAAGGTAAGGTAAGATACGGTAAGGTGAGGTAAGGTAAGATAACGTAAGGTAAGGTGAGGTAAGATAAGGTAAGGTAAGGTATGGTAAGGTAAGATAAAGTAAGATAAGGTAAGGTAAGGTAAGGTAAAATAAGGTAAGGTAAGGTGAGGTAAGATAAGATAAGGTAAGATAAGGTAAGGTAAGGTAAGGTGAGGTAAGATAAGATAAGGTAAGATAAGGTAAGGTAAGGTAATGTAAGGTAAAATAAGGTAAGGTAAGGTAAGGTGAGGTAAGATAAGGTAAGATAAGGTAAGGTGAGGTAAGATAAGGTAAGATAAGATAAGGTAAGATAAGGTAAAATAAGGTAAGGTAAGGTAAGGTAAGATAAGGTAAGGTAAGATAAAGTAAGATAAGGTAAGGTAAGGTAAAATAAGGTAAGGTAAGGTAAGGTAAGGTAAGATAAGGTAAGGTACGGTAAGGTACGGTACGGCACGGTAAGGTAAGGTAAGGTAAGGTAAGGTAAAATAGGTAAAGTAAGGTACCATCCGTTAAGATAAGGTAAAACAACCTAAGGTAAGGTAAGATATGGTAAGGTAAGGTAAGATCAGGTAAGGTAAAGTAAGTTGCAGTGAGGTAAGGTAACATAAGTTTAATAATATAAAGTAAGGTGAGATTAGATAAGATAAGGTAAGATAAGTAAAGTAAGATAAAAGCCGTTAGGATAAGGTAAACTAACTTAAAGTAAGTTAAGGTAAGTCAAGTTAAAGTGCAGTTGATTTGTAAGGTGTGTTAAATGTTAGAACGCCAACTACTGTCCTGTCATGAATACTACATCGTTTAGTCCCAGGGATCCATGTCCATCAGGATTATTCTAACAAAACTGTCAAAGAGGAAAAGCAAAACGTGAAGAACTAACATTTCTATTTTTAGAGACAATATATATTTGTGGTTGAAGTTTGTGTCCCTTCTAGTTTTCTATATAGATTACTTGCTGGATTTTTTTTTTTTTATGCACATGAATCTCTAGATCCTTGAGTGTTGCCAGTAGAAAAGTTCCTGATGGAGTAGATTAGGTCTCATTGGATCACATCAGTGCAGGAGCGTGAGTTCCAGGAAGACTTACATTCTTTTGAGCTTCTTGTAGGACGAGAAGGCTCCTTGGGGGACACTTTTAATCAAGTTCTGCTCCAGACGACTGAGAGAGAGAGAGAGAGAGAGAGAGAGAGAGAGAGAGAGAGAGAGAGAGAGAAAAGATGGGGTTAGATAATCTCTAACAAACCCCGCATAAATAATAAAGAATTCATTAGCAGAACAAATTAGCGCCGGCACACGGAGCCAGAACGTTTTACTTCAACGGCAGCGTTTGAGATTAGGAGTTCATTCCCCCCTCAGCTGAAAGCAAATGTGCATCGACAGTTCAGAAGATGTCTGCTGCCTTCGACCTCTTCATCATCTGAGGCTTTTTGGCAGGAAGCGGCGAAGGACAGTCAGTGTGAAAAGTGGATTTTTGGAAGCTTTGCGTTCATGACCTTACACGGGACCGGGCAGAACCTGCAGCGCTGACCACAATCCCCGCCTCTTAGCACGACCTTCTGCAATTATTATCCAAAGTCTAACAATCATCTAACTGGTCCCATCAGCTCTCCTGTCACTCAGCGGCCAAACTCAAGCTACGAGGCTCCGTTTGCCTTAAATGTATCTGGCAGGCGGTCATCAACAATTTTCATTTTTCCAATCATGTTTCTCTTTATAAATCATTCATCAATCCTTTGACGGAACCAAAGGAACACCCTCGTCTTCGGATGTAGCCGGATTATTATTCATGAAGACATCGGATTCCTCGACGTTTTTCAGGGCCGGTGGGGGAATTCATCACATTTCTTTCCGTCGGGAGTCCGCAGACTCATTACGCCATCCTGGAAGCGCGGCGCTATTATGATGTGAGGAGCAATCAGAGCTCGGCACAAAGCCCGCCTTCGGGGGAAAATGTTCTGTAGTTTGGTTGGGGCTCTACTGACGGCCGGAGCGACACATTCATCCACGCTGGTGCATTCTTCACCGCCGTGTTGCGATGGGAGGTCGGCAGCGGCAACGGCATGAGGGCCAGAAGAAAAGGAGAGGACAAAAGGCGGGAAGACGAATCGCGGGAGGAGAACGACCGAGGAATCAGGGGAGCGGAAAAGTGTCGGGAGGAGGAGCGAGGTTCCAAGGCTGGCCACAGGGTCGCCTGTCAGGATGACAAATAGGGAGTAATCCTCGTCTTCCTCTCTTCCTCTTCCTCAGCACCCATCGTGTCTTGACCTCGATGGGGGCTGATGAGATGCATCACAGCCGTATCTCTTTCAATCTTCCCCCGTCTTCTGTCACACCCACCAACTGCATGTCCTCTCTCACCACGTCCAGAAACCTCCTCTTTGCTCTTCCCCGTTTTTCTCCGTCTCCAGCATCCTTCTACCAGAAGATCCACTATCCCTCCTCTTCACACGTCCAAACCATCTCATTCTGGCTTCTCTGACTTTGTCTCCTCTTTCTGCTGGTGGTCCACTTCTGTGAATGTTCCCTCTCGTTCCAGGTCTCCTGCATGTGTAGATAATGTGTCTCACTGTGGACCTGTGGAGTCCCACACCCTTAGAAACAGCTTTGGAACCCAACCCCGACTGATGGGCTTCAATGACCTTCAGGAATTTCTTATGATTATGGCATAGTGTGCTACTGGTGAGACCCAGGAACCAACTTCCTGCTTCTGAAGATGGTCTATCTTCAGTGATGATGTGATGGAACAGGTCTGGGTGGGTCCAGTCCAGCTGGAACCAGTTACTGATGCAGTTTAGTAGTTTTTGGGGATATTAGATAAGTTAACTTATTTAAATTTTCCTTATTGAACAGAATAAACATTGTTTTAGGTTTAATCTTGTTTTAGGTTTAATCTTGTTTTAGGTTTAATCGTGTTTTAGCTTTAATCGTGTTTTAGGTTTAATCGTGTTTTAGCTTTAATCTAGTTGAAAATCCCGTCCAATTTTGTTTTTAATTTCTTTTCATAGTTTGGATAACTTGATGATTTACGTTTTCAATTATATTTTGTAATCCAGACCAAAGGTTCACGAACCGCTTCATTTAATGAGTAACGTTGTCTAAAATAAATCAGAGAATATGCCACAGGCTCTTTTTAGGTTGTTCCCGCAAATGAAACTAAACATTATAATAACGTTTTATAAAAAAGAAGAAAATTTCACTCAAGCAGGAGCTGGTTTAGAAGGTTTGGACTCACAGAACCGGGTCCATCACTGCAGGGTTTCTCATTGAAGCGAGATTAATGACTGTAAAGTTGGTGACATCGTCTTGAAGCCAAGTTTTGATCACATTTGCTGAACTTAAATGCGACTTAGTTGAATTCGCCGCACCACCCCGTGAGCGCTACCCTTTTTACGGCGCTTTTATTATGAAACGCTGACGCGGCCGCCGGCCCAACCTTTAAAGCTGTTTGTTTCTTGGCTCACCTCCACCTTACTCAAAGTAAGGGAGGGTCCAAACACATCAAGGATGCACGGATGTTAATAAGGACAATCTTAAAACCTTATTTAATAAATTGAATCGGGTGGGGGGGGGGGGCTTCGAATGAAGGTTGAGAGAAAAACACTTAGACGCTCAATATCGCACAGTGTATTAGAGAGGCGGAGTTTGAGGATCTGATCAAAAATCTATAAGGTGAGGCGGCGAGGAGACGGCGGCTGAAAGAGGAGATTGGTTTGGCGGCCGAACGTGTTCGCGGTGATGTTCTAATGACGTTTAACGCCGGAGGAGAAAAACCACGCCGTATTATTATTTTATGAATACATTTGAGATGAAGGGACATCTTAACACACACACACACACACACACTCACGCGTTGGCTGCGATTCTGCCACCAGCATGCAAAAAAAAGATGACTTTGTCGTTATTAGAGGACTGACAATACATCATCCCATTACGCTCTATTCTTTCTGGCTTCCTCTATCGGACCCCGCCGCTAATCCGGCGCGTGTGCGCCCTCTAGAAGTCGTCACACTGGTTGGTGTGGGTCAAATGCAGCGTTCAAGTTCGACCCGCCCGCTGGTTCTGATTTCTGTCAGCAAAAAGGGTTCTGCTCGGCGCAAAAAAGGAAAGAAAAAAAAAGGAGCGTGTGCATATATGCATGGGTCTGAGTGGGAATCCATTATGCATGGTGGGGGGAGGTGGAGGGATGGAGGCGGAGGGGTGGGTGGGTGTGTGTAGGGGTATTGGTGTTGCATTGCAGGGGAGGGTTGCCTCCTTTACTCTCAAAGCAATCAACCAGCTGTCCTCTCGACAAACAAACAGGGAGCAGCGATCAATACAGATATCAAACACATCCCACTGTGTGCGCTTAAACGTGTGTCCGGGGGGAGGGGCTAAAAACAAGAAAAGGTTTCCTGCTAAAACTCTCCGTAGATATGAGCTTCGTAAACATCTTTGGTTATAACATTTAGGATTTGAGGATTTAACATTTAGATTATAAGATTTAGATTTAGAGTCAACATTTTTGGATATAACATTTAGATTTAGATTTAACCATTTACATACACAATTTAGATCTAGATTTAGAATTTAGATATAATATTTACATTTCAGTATAACATTTTGATTAGGATTAACATTCAAATATAACATTTGGATTTAGATTCAACATTCTTAGATATAACATTTGGGATTTGGATAAAATTTTTAGATATAACACTTGGATTTAACATTTAGATATAAAATTTAGATTTGATTTACAATTTGAATATAATATTTTCATTTCAATATTACATTTTGATTAGGATTTAACATTCAGATATAACATTTATGATTTGGATTTAACATTTAGATTTAGATTCATAATTTTTAGATATAACATTTTGATTAGGATTAACCAATCAGATATAACATTTGAATTTAGATTCAACATTTGTAGCTTCTTTCGTAACGTTGTGACGTTTATAGTTGTGATCTCAAAATGTTTATAGTTGTGATCTCAAAATGCGTCAATCTGAGCGGCTGATTGGGGGAAATGTACCAGTTTCTGGGAGTTAATCTAGAAAATGTTCCTCGCATGACGCAGTCAGAAGACATCCTCATCCTCATCCTCATCCTCATAAGTTCACACATGCGGAGCATTGGCCTCATTGTCAGGGACATAACTCAGTCTTACATCTCCACGATGCTCTCCGGGAGGTTGGCTGGTATCTCCGTCAGACCTTTCCGACGACAGTCCACGATGTTGTTGTTGCAGCTGCAGGTGGGCGGACACACGGCTACCTGAGGAACGCAAGTCCTCGGCTCCATCTGTGCCGGACCTGCAGACGGAAACACAGTTTGAATATCGTATAGAAATTCACTTTAGACTTTCAACTTAAATGACACACCTCTTCCTTGGTGGTATATCATCAACGTTGAGTTCACTCTTGTATTTGGTGAGGACATTTATATATAATATATGTATAAAATCACACATCCTGCAGAGTCAAGTCAGGTCAGTTTTAGTCGTAGCTTTTGCCAAGTTTGTTGGATTTTCCATTTACTAGTTTCTGTTTAATTCTGCTTGCTACACGAACCCACAAACAATCCTACGAAATGTCTGCTTTGCTTGCCTAAACCACAACAACCTTCCACAACATGTCGTAGAAATTGGTTCCTCTAATTTTGTAAGGTCGGAAACAATTCCTGTAACCTTCTCTCTGCACAGATCTGGACCTAAATTTGTCCCCGAAATCATCCTCCAGCCTTCATTCGGTTAAACAAGGAAAAAAGGAAACCTTCGCACGTCTGCATAGATGACCTGAAAAGACCCCACCCCCTCCTGAAAATGTCAGAGATCTGGTTCAGCTGTTTTTGCATAATCAGGGAAAATGTTGAAAAACGGTCTTGAAATATGAAGGTAAGTCGGAAACGATTCCTGGAACCGTTTCTCTACACATATCTGCACCAAAGTGGAATGGATTCAATTTCCTGGAATTCCATTTACTAGTACTTGTGTAATTCCACTAAAAATGAACAAACATAATCAAACAATTCGACAAAGACCCACTTATGCTGCCTAAACCGTACCCCCGTGATATCGGTTCAGTCATTTAATGGAAAAAGGTTTGAAAAATGCCTTCCTAATGTTGAGGAAAGAATTCGTCATCATCACTCTGTCCGCACAAAAGTGTATCAGATTCTGCCCCAGTTTCCCAGAATTCCGTCTCGTACTTTTTGCCTAATACCACATATTTTATTGTATTTTTTCCATTTGAACAACGTTTCAAGGGAGATTTTGTAGAACAAACAGACTAATTGGTAAAGGTAACTTAGACACACTCAAAAGTTGGCCTACTCTGTCCCTAAGAAAGCCCCCAACCTCCTGCGCTGTACAAGCAATCCGCCTGATTGAACTCCTCAAATTAAATATGAGGTCAGAAAGTGTTTTTCATTTTAAAAAAAAAGAAAAAGAAGCTCCCCCTAGTGAGTAAAATGTAAACTATTAGATTCAAACTCGACATATACAAGATAGATCTCCTCGAGACGATTCATAGAAACCAAATTTGCACAAATTCAGACCAACAGTTGAGACATTATAAAAATAAATGGGGAAAAAGCTCCCCCTAGTGTCGGAAGTATACAGCCGACCTTTCCCAAAGTGAATCCAGTTCTTCCTTGTACTAAGTTCTATGTAGCTATCAAATCTGAGCATGATGCAAGGAATGTTTTTTGAGTTATGGTCTTGACACGACGGCGGACTCGGTTGTATAATAACAATAATAGGGAAAAGGGAATAAAAAGAGGGTGACGTAAAGTCGACGTGAGAGGACGGGTCTCCTTATGGACGACTGCAGTCGGGATGCAGATGGAGGAAGCAGCAGTCTGTCGGCAGGAAGTGGACCGGAGGCTAATAAAGAGAGCAGCGGCTGACAGTCTATTAGCACAGAGAGCTGAATCAGACACATTTAAACACAGCCTATACTATCTAACAGCTGATAACAATTCTGCTCTCACACTGGCCTTTAGCTGATTACACACTCAGTAATTCTCCTCCTGCCATAAAGTCGGTGCTGAGCTGTCTGGACGGGATAACAACGCCCGCTGTAACAATGGCCGTCATTACCGCCGCCTCTCTACTGTTAATCTGCCCCGCGGGCATCAGCTCCTCTTTATGGCGGTAATTCTGTCGCGTAAACAAAAAAGTAATCGCACGATCAACGTCTCATTTATACTGTATGAGGGCACGATAAACCAATAAACCCTGTTCTTAATCTGGATTCCCAGCTTTTATTCTAATTATGTCAGCGAAACCTCAGGGGTTATCATGGCTGCCACCTCCGCCGTGGATCCCTCCTGTTAGCGCCATAACTCACCAAATTGTTATATGGATCATTCGATTTAATACCCAAATAGAACTTAGTGTGAGGAAGAACTGGAGTCATTTTTGGAAAGGTCGGCTGTTTATTTCTGACACTAGGGGGAGCTTTATCTAAAAAGGTTTTCAGGCCATCATTTATCAACCTTTGGCCCGATTCAGAAAAAATTTGATGCTTACAAATCGATTCGGGGAGGTACGTCTTGTGTACGTCATATTTTACTCTAGTAGTTCGTATTTATTCACTAGGGGGAACATTTTTATGACAAACTCTGTTTTTCGGACATTACTTCTACAGTTGGTCCGATGTTGACCGGCTTTCAACTTTTATACCCATATAGACCTTAGTGTGAGGAAGAACTGGAGTCATTTTTGGAAAGGTCGGCTGTATATTTCGGACACTAGGGGGAGCTTTATTTCCAGAAGTTTTCAGGCCATAATTTCTCAGCAGTTGGTCCGATTTAGTCCAAATTTGATGCATATGAATCGACCCGAAAAATGAATTTACTCTAAGAGTTTATATTTTACTCACTTAGGGCAACTTTTAAAGAAAAAACACAACTTTTTCACCTATGAGCCGACGCCTGAAAGTTTAGGAACCTCGAGAACGAACGAGTAAGAATCGGTAATGGATCCATGTTTGTGGCAGTTTGAAGATCATGTGTCTCCTATAACGTCTTTAACTTTACTCCACTAGGCTTCATTGGCGTCAAACACGACAGATTTGACGTTCAGACGCTGCCTTGCGGTTTGATTGAAGGTTCTGGGCCATGACATCATCATTTCCCAGCATACATTCGCCCCAAAACCGTGAAATCATATTAAGTGGAAGAATTCAATTCATGCAGTGTTGTGTTTTCATTTATTCTGTCACAGAAACACCTTTGCTGATTCTCACACCTCTGCGTACGCACAAGTGTTACCTCCATCGTTCTATAAATATTATTCATGTCGACCTTGTGATTACAGAGATATAGTCAATTCCTTTTCGCTGAGTCGTTTTCTAACTAGAGGCCGGGAGGAGGTTAGATGTGGAAAAGAAATAAAGAGTTTAAAACATCATATCCCAAAACTGAAATCGCTTAAAAACCCCAAAAAGGAATAAACACAGTAAAAGAAGATAGAAAAGAGATCAAGGACAATAAAAGAGGGAAATGAGAAAGATAAAGGTAATCATTGCTGATGGTAAAAGAGGTATAAACGTACTTTTAAAAGTGTAAAAGTACACATTCCTGATCAAAATAAAGATTTTTTTTTTAAGTAAAAAAGGGGCTGAAGTATTTGGAACACAGAATTTTGTGATTGATTTGCGACATAAAACTTATAAATGTCAAATCAGATCCATCAGAAAAATATAGATTAAAACGCCTGAAAAATATTTTTCTTTTTCATATTCATCTACGACAAATATAGATTTTGTTAAAGAAATAAATAAACTAATGGTTGTTTCTTTGATTTAAATCAAGACAAAGAATGTAAATGTTTATGTGAGAAATTGTTAAAGTATTATGTGCCAATCCTAATGTGGTATAAGTTATAAATAACTTAAATAAAGGTTCAGTTTTGCCTTTAGGGGTACATAAATGTTTTTTAAGGTGACAATGTTCAGAAGTACAGTTTTGTACCCTGCCCCTGGAAAGAAGAACCTGAACTGGTCCGAAGCGTTCGGTTCCAGAACCTTTATTTCTTGGGTTGTAGAAACAAACAAGCAACTTAAATTTGCCGATTTAGTGTTTTTTTTTTGTTTTTTTTTACAGTGCAGCAGCCGTCACACGTGCAGGTGTCTCCCCGCGCGCCCGCATCAATCATCCAAATTGAATGTATGAATTTGAATTACAGATTTATGGATCGATCCACAGAGGCTGGATTTTGCTCACGTGATCACTTCCTGTGTCGCATGACACATTTCTCTGGACTCTGGTGTGTTGGTGTGTGTGTGTGTGTGTGTGTGTGTGTGTGTGCTCACCGTTGCAGACAAAATCCTTCTTCTGCACATCTGGGACGTTGAGGCCTCTCATGGGGGCGGGGGCCATGCACTGGGTGAAGGGAGCCAAGCCCCGTCTGGCTCTGAGCCAATCAGAGAGCCAGGACAGGTGACAGTCGCAGTGCAGATTGTTGGAGTGCAGACGCCTGAGACGGATGGAGAGAGAGAGACGTTTGAGGAAACGCTGTGTGACCGTTCAAACCCGCCGGTTAAAGATCAGACCCGCAGCGAGAGCGATCAACTCTTCAGTATCCTCCCTGAAACGCTCGCCTCCGGGATTCTTGTGAAAAACGCGGCTTTGAATCTGTATTCTCACATGTTTTATCTTCTGCACACATTAGTCTGGCGGCCGACGGGGGCGAAAAACGCACCGCAAACATCAATTTGATAACATGCGCATAATGCCAATGAAGAAAACATCTTCATCAATTTCACAACGCACGTACGCACGCCGCAAAAGCCACAAGACAACGGAAGTGTTTACGAAGGACAAAGTGAGGCACCCCCGGACGCCCTTTTTTTTATAGCTTCATTTAGTGAATGAAACAGTTATAAGACAAAAACGTACCATGATGTTCGGATTAGCCGTGTTGGCTTTGCTTAACTCCCGGTGCATGTAGTCATGTGACTCAGAATAAAACTTTAATCAACCAATCAATCAGCTATTACTGACCCTAACATGCACAGAGACGGTAAACGAGGTGTTTTATACTTGCTGAAGAAAACTCTTAACCACTATTAGGCATACTGACTTCAGTTGTCGCCATGGCAACGTGTCCACAATGGTCAGAACGTCAAAAATAAAAGATGTTAGTCAAAATGATGTGGGTACAAGAGGTGCCTTAAGCCCCTCCCACCTTGGGTTGGGATCTGCTTGAGGTTTCCGCCTGTTCAAAAGCAGTTTTCTATTCACGGTGTGGCTCATGCGTGCCTGAAGCCCCTCCCACCTTGAGTTGGGATCTGCTTGAGGTTTCCGCCTGTTCAAAAGCAGTTTTCTATTCACGGTCGGGCTCATGCGTGCCTTAAGCCCCTCCCACCTTGGGTTGGGATCTGCTTGAGGTTTCCACCTGTTCAAACGCAGTTTTCTATTCACGGTCTGGCTGATGCGTGTATTGTGATGATGATGTGATGCCCTCCGTGTTCTGACACCTTTTTTATCAGAACCAGTTTCAGTTTTTTTTTTTATAGCTGTTCAGTCGACTATTCATCGAAATTGATCAAACTCACTCAGATCCTTGTCCATCTTACCTCCTTCCAACAAATCAACCTCAGGACAAAATGTTCACTTCCTGCCTAATGTATTCCTCCCACTGACTGGCGCCATGGTAACCAGATAATCAATGTTGAAAAGGCGCAACAGCTCCTCATGGCTAATTTATGCATGAAGTTTGCTGAAGCTGGAATGTAGAGTTGGCGAGATATTCTCTGGATAAAAAAAAAGAAATATCACGGATGACTGCATCTGTCGGTTATTCCTTTATCTGGGGATAACTGATGAGAATTACAAGTCCCGCATTTACTCACTAATAGCCTTTTCAAATTTCAATTCTAGCATTAATTAAAAGCGGGGCTCCGTACAGAACACCGGCTCATGTTTCACACAGCGGAGACTCTAGGGGCCTCGGAGCGAGCGAGGGAGGGAGAGAGAGAGATAGAGATGAGGAGGAGGGCGGATGAACGGCAAAATGTCTTGTCAGCGTATTATATGCCAGCCAGGATATCTACCCTTTCAGAAGACAGAGCTCCCTTTGTAATAAAGCAGAGGACAAATCCTGTTATGGAACAGCGATGGGCTCATTGATGCTAGCAGCGGGGGCAGAGGGTTTTAATACCGCTCACCCATTATAAATCCAGTTTATAGTCAAACCCCTGCCTGGAGATAGCCACGTCCCGGCCCACCCCCGGCTCAGCCTTAATTACTGACAAGTAGGATTAAAACACAGGGGAGAATGGAAAGAGGTAGGGGGTACGGAGGAAAGTGCTGAGTGTGTGTGTGTGTGTGTGTGTGTGTGTGTGTGTGTGTGTGTTTGAAGTCATAGCTTCTGTTGGGCTTATTAGTTGTGGGCGAGTGAGGGCATTGTGCGTGGTGTGTCCATGAATGTGTGTTTGCGTGTGTTTATTGGGAGGATTTGCGGCTGTGGGTCGGCGAGGACGTCTTTAGTACAGTGAATTACACCCTGACACGGAGGCACCGGGCGATCCGCCGGTTCTGGTTACTGAATGAAAGAGACACCGTGAGGTGATGTCATTACCGCTAATAGAATAGAGAGATATTACAGACACGCAGGGAATAAAACGGCGGGGAGAGAGGAGAGTGGATAAAGAAAAGAAGAAAGATGAAATAAGGGTGCTTTTGTATCTGCGCCGTTGGGTTCTGATTGTCAAATGTCTCAGTTTCATCCGGACTAAAATTACAGGTGTGACACTTCTGGACCGAGGTACAGGTCAAACAGATATTGGTCCAACAAAAAGACGTGGTCTCGGTCCGGATCAAACTGAACCGCGGTTCAGATTTGTTTGTTGGACGGTTCAGACTGTTGAATATAATAAATAACTAACCTGGACTTTTTCACTGAATGAACCTGGACTGTTTCACTGGATGAACCTGGACTGTTTCACTGGATGAACCTGGACTGTCTCACTGAATGAACCTGGACTGTTTCACTGGATGAACCTGGACTGTTTCACTGGATGAACCTGGACTGTTTCACTGAATGAACCTGGACTGTTTCACTGGATGAACCTGGACTGTCTCACTGAATGAACCTGGACTGTTTCACTGGATGAACCTGAGTGTGGTTGGAGAACTGAAACATAAATTAGCTAATAGAATGGTAGCACCAGGAGATTAGCCTTCATTTGACTCAACACCCGGTCTGGACACAGAAATAGATCGATGGATTTTTCTCCAAGCCGGTTCTTAGTTCTTAAAACCTAAGAACTTCTGACTAGACTCTTAAATACAATCTGGAACAAAACTAACCGGTCCTAATGTATTGAATGTATGAAGAGTCTTAGATTAATATGTCAGGGGAGATAAGACGTTTCATTTAGAGGGAGGTCTCTGCTCACACTTCTCCAACTTTCCAGCTAATCCGATCAGGGCGTCTCTAAACTTGTTTGATCCAATCTGTCATTTTTTATCAAAGCAGCAAATTCATTCGTGGGATCTGAGGGCGGCACAAAAGAACGGACACAAAACCTAAGAGAGAGGAGGCTGAAACAAGGAGGAGGATGAAGAGACGGAGAGGAAGATGAGGCAGAGAGGAGGAGGAGGAGGATGGATTGAGACTTGACGAAGGAAGGAGATGGAGAAATCTAGGAGAGGAGACAAAAATGAGAACCAGGGAAGGAAAGATGGTAGGAGAGAAAGAGGAAGGAGCTGAGGGAGAAATGAAAGAGTGCAGTGATGATGAAAACGGAGAATTCATGATGGGAGAGGCTGGACAAACACAAAGGATGATCAGGCAAAGTGGGGGAAAGGTGCAGAAACATCTCGGTGAGAGTGAGCGCTCAGACATATTCAAACGGCAGAGGACAAACGCAGGAATCGGAGGAGACGTCGCTCAGTGTCGACAGGAAACGGAGGGGAAACAGGACTTCTGATTAAAAGATATTGGATATTGGTAACTCTGCACTCAATCTGCTCACAACCGAGTCGCTGCGCCGCCCACTGGAATCCAATTTTAGGAGGCTGATTTCAAGCCTTATTTCCACCAGAGCTGGCGCCGGAGACACGGCGGGCCCGTCATGTGACCGGCTGTTGATGGAAGAAAACTGTCCTGGAAGATAAATGAACTTTTGGAGTTTTTATCCCTGTTTGTGTCTCGAAGGTCGAGGGTTTCTTAAAAATGGAGAGTCAGACAGGAAAATGCCTTTCGATGCAAGGCTGGTTCTACAGAACCCGAACCCAGTGGGGCTCCGAGTGGAGTCTCGCGGAAAAAGTGAAATGGGAAGGCACGTTTGCAGAACTCGCCAGTTCTATATGAGTGCAACGACGGCGTGAAGGTAGTAAGTGAGTAGGACATCTGTATTGACGTGTAAACGGGCGGGGTGATGGGACAGGATGAGATTTTGACGTTATACGAATGTAGCAAACACCCGTAAGTAAAATAGTAGCTAGTAGCAGTTAGCGGCTAACTCCAAGAAGAAGAAATAGTCAAACTATATCTTCAGACTCGGGGGAGGGGACAAAGTCCCGGAGCTCCACACCCTCTGAAAGGGCGACAGGAATAAGCGGATATAAATATGCAAACACATAAGAAGGAAGAAGGTGGAGTAAAGGCGGAGTAAAGGCGGAGTAAAGGCGGAGGGCTCAGTCCATATCTTCAACAATGAGCATGAATCAGCGTTTAGTTATTTCATTGTTGACTGCTTGGCGCTGAGCGTTACTCGTCGCGCTCGTTCCCTCGCAGAATGCTGGGACAACATTTAAATCCCTCGCTCTTTTTGTTCGGCGTAAACAGAGACGTCGCAGAGGCGGGTCTTCTCCGCGGCGCCGCTCTGTGATCTCTGTCTAGAAATAGATGAAGTGTGTGTGTGCGGAGCTCAGGCACACACTTGTCGCTGAAATCCATCTGTGCGTGTGCGCGACTGTTCGCGATACTCACAGCGTCCGCAGCTTGGGCATATGGTTGAAGCTCGACAGCGGGATGAGGGTGATGTTGTTGTTGTTGAGGGTGCTGCAACGAGAAGAAAGGGGGGGGGGAAACAAATGTGAGAAAATGGGAAAACAGAAATAAAATATGCTGCCATTTATTGATCGGAGGCGTTGAACTCTGACGCGAGTGGAATTGCATTCTATCCGTAACACGAGCAGCCGCCACCTCCTGCCCGACCTTCTACGCAACCCGAAAATGAAAGTAAATAAAGAAATGTATGTAGAAGTCAGTGAGATGCGACAGGATGAGATAAGCCTTCATCAGTCCCAGGGCAGATTTCTGGTACTGAAGCAGGAAGGAGCAAGAAATGGAAAGATAAGAATCACAAAAAAAAACTCCTATCACTGTATTCATTAACCCAAAGATTTAGTCTGATGAGACGAGGGGGAACTAGTGATACGAAGAACACCAGAGACCCCTCAATGCTGGTATCGACCCAGAAGAACCTGCACACCAGCTCTGGTGCTGCCTCACGGTGTCAACTCAGTGAAAGGAGATCAAAGCCCTTAGCAGGTAGTTGACAAAGACCAGTACTGAGACCAAAAGAGATGCAAACAAATGGAATCTAAGAGATAAAAGCCGTCACTGAGACTCTTTCTACAAGGTGCTAACTGGTGAGGCCAACCGAGCTGAGGACAGAGATCAAAGTCCTTGGTGGGCAGTTTATAACAGCAAAAATAATGGAAATCAAAGAGATCAAAGTCAGCACTGAGGTTACATCATAGAGCAAATCAAAACCCTGTTGGAACAACCTCTCAGGATAGAAGGTCCTGCATGATCCAGAGACTGTAAAACACTTTGTAAATCAAAAAACATTGACTCAATATGGGATCAAATCACAAAACCATCACCGGTACCGTTTTAAAAAATCACCCAAATGGTAAAACCATGTATTTGTAATGTTCTGTCCAGAGCGCCACTATTGACCCGAAGCCAGCCATAGAGAGCTTTAACTCTTCATTTATTGATACGTACGCACAAACACACACACACACGCACGCACACACAAACACACACACACACACACAAAGCCCCCGGCTCCGTCTTTCCTCCATCTCTAACTCATAAGCAGGTCGTCGCTGTCTCTGACTATTAGCTTTCTCATAAACTACTTTCTGTCGTGTATCCAGTATCGAGCGGAGGTGGAATGAAATGCAAGGTTGACTGTCATTACAAGCCAACACACACACACACAAACACACAAACACACGCACACACACAAACACACGCATACACAAACACGCCTCAACGGATCCCACTTCAACAATCGATCCTCCGCGGCTCTCGTGTACGAAAAAAATGGAGACAGAAATGAGAGCAGATGGGAAAAATGTAGAAAAGACAACCATCCCATCAAAGCAATCCACAGCGGGATCAGGTTGCATTGACGGACTGGTACAAGCTGGTAAAGCTGTATATACAAAACAGTAGCAGTGGTGGTGGGGGGGTATCAGAACACGGGCGGCGTGGCCCGCGATACGGCGAAACACAAAGCCGCAGACCTGACATTATGTGGTCATAATGTAAGTAACAGAGAGAAACCCGGAGAGGTACTGTTAGCTATAAATAACGCAAATCCCCGACCAAAAACCTTTCATGTTCAAAAACGGGGCAGTTTGGTTTTCAGACAATTTTCACCCTAAAATTTTCCCAATGCTAGTCGACCACGGCGACCGCAGACGCTCCGGATAAACGAAACATGCTAGCAAAAATTTACACGTCAGAAATTGCTTCCAGTTCCAAAAAGAAGATAATTCAGCCCGACAAGTGGATCAATGTCAGGCTGGAGGTGATACGCTTGAAACGCAAAGTGTTATAGAATTTATTTCGGGAATTTTGATACTGGTACCGTTAGAGGATACTGATTTAAGGCAAAGCCGCTGTACAGCAATGAAAAAACTTAACGGTAATAATATCACTACGGCAGGCACCACTTCACGACAACAACACCACTTTACAGCAACAACCGCTCCTTTGTGGCATTGACACGCTTTTTCCTCAACGGTAACACTTTACGTCCCAAATGCCAATTTACTGCGACTAAATGTCTTTTTTTAGCAAGGATAGAACTTTACAGCAAAACACACAACTTTGTGGCAGCTGTACCACTTTAAGGCAACAATACATACATTTTGACAAACATACAGCAACAACACAGCAATGCAATTTTAATACCAGTAGTACCACTTTATAGCAATGATGCCACATTACACTCACAATATCACTTCACACCAATAATATCTCTTTATGGCAATTACATTACTACGGCGACGACATCACTTTATTGTGACGGTAGAAATAAATTTTTGCCGCAACGAACGAAAAACTTTATGGCAACAACATCAGTTCATAGGAACAATATCACTTTATGACAATAACAGCATTAACTGCAGCAACACCGCTTTATGGCAACCAATTTTGGGGATGACTACCACTTGACTAAAACGATATAATTTGACATTAATGGTTCCACTTTACAGCAAAAATGCTATTTATGTCAAAGATACCATATTTAATCCACTTGACTTTTCAGCGCCAGTCTCAGCAGAGTCTTCGGCCACCACCCTCCACCACCACCAGGATCCAGACTCCAATGGGCGGGCTAAAAGTGGAGATGCTCAGGGCAGATCCCCTTCAATCTCAATCTCCATGAATAGTCTGAGAACCAAAGACTAAATATCATCTGTTGGAATAAATATTAATCTTTACTTCATTCTCTGCTACTCCTGATTAAAATAAATATACAGCTAAAAAAATGTGGATTCCGCCATTAAAACGTGAGACTGTTGAAATGGCATGAGGGCAAATTTTTTGTTGGAGCAAATGAGAGTTTCGTGCAACAGCAGAAGATCCAGGGCTTTCTAGAATTTTTTTTAAAAAAGCCGACGTATTTTTGTCTCTTTCTGCGGGAGCCAACATCCACACCACCGCGTTCAAAACCCTTTTGCTTTGTTTTCCACGCGTCATTAATTTCCCTGGGTAGAAAACAGGGCTGGTTTACTTTACACATCAGCCGAAACCTCGCGGATCCAAAGAGCCTTTGTTTCCGAAGGGACGGGGGAACCTGAGCGATGGGGAGTTTTTCTTTTCTGAGGCAAACGCGTTCATTTTTCACGTCTGACAACGTGTTCTTTGGACGCGGGGACCAAACCTCTCTCTGAAAAATGGCCCAAAAATTCAGGGCGAGGGTCTCTCATTTATTTTTCATGCTGCCGCATCTGCAAAATGTTTGTGCCTAAACAGACGGCGCGACCGCGGCCGGGGGGTGGGGTTCCCATTTCCCCCGGACAAAAGGCGAGGACTGTTTGCTTAACACACTGCCGTCACAAATGTTTAGAATACGGTCATTAGCGAAGGCCGGCTGTGTTTTTACCGACACCCACTCAAACTTAAAATAGACTGTTTTTACTTCGCTCTGTTGATGTTACTACTTTTCTTTCTCTTTAATTCCCTCGCCTTCTGATTCTCTCTTTCTGCATCCCCCTCCTTGCCAGCGTAGCCTCAGTGGCCTTGGTGGAGGGATTGAGTTTCACACTCGCGCAAACACACACTCGCACACAAACGCACACCCTCTCATCGGGAGCGCTGCTCTGGTCGGCGCTGTCAGGGGCGATTCCACCCTGTGTATATAATTTAATTGTGAAATAACAATAATTTCCCTCTGCAATTTCCCTGTCAGTTATCCTCCCACTCCCCCCCCCCCCCCCCCCCCCCCCCCCCCCCCCCCCCCCCCCCCCCCCCCCCCCCCTCTCTACATCTCTGCACTTTAATAAAGCGGCGACTGGACTGACTCAAGCCAAGACAAACACTAAAAACATCATTTAGAAGTCCACAACTGCGTTTTATGTCGTGGTTGTTTTTTAGTTTTTTTTTTAGTTTTTTTAGTTGTTTTTTTTGCCCGGCTTATTTTACAAGCCTCTGGCCGGGAGAGAAAAATTGCAGAAGCTCTTGAATTTGAAGGGGATCGTAAAGAAATATGTGCATTTAAGCCTGGCGTTCAGCAGCCGGTGAACAAAACGACGAAATAGGAATTGGGTTTTCATTTGAGATTCAACTGTTGGTTTTCCGTAAAAAGAAATTTAAAAAAATGGAACTGCTGCTACCATCTTCACGTCTGAGCGGGGGGACGCCGACGTCTTATACACGCATCCGTCTCCGTCCGCCTCACTGGACCGTGGAGTTTTGGTGGTTTGAAGATCATACTCTCCATTGTATGAGTTGGGTGGTCCCCCCATGCGTAAATAGAATATATTTCATCGTGACTTAATTCGGATTGACTTTGGATTTCTTCATCGGACCACATCACTATTAAACACCTCGGTGTAACTCCCTCTAACCGGTCCAAAAAAGGTGCTCTCACGCGATAAAACATCCGAACTGTGGATTGTTGTGATCCAGAACCAGATCATCTCTTTTAATGTCACAGAAATCCAGTTTGGTCCTGTGGAAGTTTCCCGAGGGACAAAGGAAAAGGAGGAGTTTTGTCTCATAAACGCGTAAAAAGGGGAAATATTGATAGAATTGGGCGCATTTGACAACGGTAAGGGATTTCCGCCTCCTGTTTACGATCTTGTAGTGAATTCTGCAGAACCGTACACCTGTGAGTACGTGATTCGGGTCTAGCTTTGGTTCTGGAGTGTGGTGAGAGTGGGAACTTTCCACTGGTCCAAGCCTCGTCTCTCTATCAGTCTGAAACTTTATAGTCCTGCGGCCTCGACGGATCCCAGCACACCAGACTGGACCTCCACCACAAAATCACACAGCGGAGCCCGGATCATTGGCCCTGCAAGCCCAGTCCCTTCTTCAAATGTTGGAAAACTGATTTTATATGGTTAGGGAAAATACTTGGTGTGCCGGGTTTTCGCATCCTGGGTTGCAGCTGTTCCACAAAGTGACGTTACGCTTTGAAGCTTTATTTTTTATTTGCAAAGGCTTTGGCGATTCACGCCGCGTTCGGAACCGATTATATAGTTAATGATGTGAGCTGAAGCTGTGCAGAGACGCGGGATTAAAGATAGCATTAGAGATTTATGGGTAGCGTGGCGGTTCTGGGTTTGAGTCCACCTTTAGGTGGAGTTAGCATGTTCTGCCTGTGTTCCAGCGGGTTCCCCTCGGGGTCTCCGACGTCTTCCCACGGTCCAGAAACAAGGAACATGAGAGTTTGTGACTCCAAGTTGCCCGAAGGTGTGAGAGCGTGGCAGCTTGACCAGGTCGTATCCCCCGCAATCTGGTACAATGCGAACTGGGAAGACTTCCAGCCTCCCCCGACTTCAACTTTCTTTCAACCTACTGCCTCAGAATGATTCCATCCATCCGTCCTTTTCCGTAACCACCCATCTGGATCACAAGTTTATGACGGGGGCCAGCACAGAGAGACGAACGCTCGTTTTTCCACCTACGGACATTTTATAGCCTCCGATGTTGTGTGTTTTGGGGACTGTGGGAGGAAGCCTGAGTTCCCAGAGAGAAAACAAATCCACTCAGAGAAGTCACTGGAACCTCTGAGACACCAGTGATACCCACTGGTGTGGTGGCCGTAATTATACCCCCCAAAAGTCGGGGTCAGCGCCGTTGCCTCGTTAATGCGATAAATCAAATATCGTTCATGGATTATTCCCGAGAACTGGAGGTTTTTTTTGGGAAAGGTCAATTATCTCCCCAGGTTTTTGGGCCATCATTTCTCAACCGGTGGTCCCATGTAGTCCACGTTTGGTGCAAATGAATCAAGTCAGGATGAAAAAAAACACTAAAAACATCGAGATCTAACAAAATACTGTGGGCATAATTCACATTTAATTTGAGGAGTTCAATCGGGGGGGCTTCGCTAGTTGGGGATTCTTCGGGGATCGACCATTACTGTCACTGAAGACAGCGTAGGCGTAGCTCGATCACACATCCATGAATCCTTCGAGACTTTACGTCGCCATGATTCAACCACAACTGTTTATCCTGTTATGGGTTCCAGCGGGGTTGGAGCCCATCCCAGCTGAAAATGGGCGACAGGCAGTCTACGTCTCCGGGCCGACACATGAAGACAGACAACCATTCACACCTACGGACAATTCAGAACCGCCAATTCACCGATGCCACATGTTTTTGGACTCTGGGAGGAAGTTGGACACTACCCGGAGAGAACCCACGCAAACATGCAAGAGCTGGATTTGAACCCCCGGAACTTCCTGCCGTGAGGCACCGGTGCTACCGTGCTGCTCCGGTAGACTTTTATAATGTTCCTGTCACAAAGACAAAAAAAAGAACTAAAAACTGAAAACCTGAAGGACACTGAAATAGTAGTTTGTTTTATTCACATACCATTCACGCCTTTAACACACGCTCAAGTCTGAAACACCTGCTTCACGCTCTGGGCCGCGAACCGATGTCAGCTGACCACACCCGTCCAATATCACTGTGTCACATCTTCATCTTTAGCCTATCATCATCATCAGCTACTGTCTTTTTGACTTTTATCCCCGTCCGGTCCTCACATATCCATCAACCCCATCACTCATTTGGTCTCAAAAGAGTCATCAGCCGCCACCACCACCAGTATCCAAACTCCAAGGGCAGAGGCCCGTCGATCACAATGAAGACTATGAGCGCCGAAGACTTTCTGACGGACTTATTATCACACATCAACTTATCTCCATTCTCTCTCTAATCGCTGGAGGTCGAGTTTCCTGAAAAAACCAGCTGGTGGACATGTCCTTCAGAGGACGAGGACTTCTTCACCCTCACCTGGGTGAAGAATCGATGCTTCTCCTTTTACCAGAGTCCCTTTTTTTTTTTTTTTGGCTTTTCTTTTTTTCTCAACCAAAGCGCTCGGCGGCTGGAGTGACAGATGCGCCCACCTCTGAATGACGCCCACCTTCTGCCGCCGCCTTGAAGATTAATTAGAGGAGAGAAACCTTTTTGAGGAGCGTTTCTTTCTTCCTGCAGTCAACAGTGAGAGAGAGTTCAAGGACCGACTCAGAATCTTTGTGACGCAGAATGTTTCTTTAACAACTTGCTTATTCAGCCATTTTTTTTTTTTTTTCCTTTCTGTTCTTTTAACACGAGGTAGGCTGCAGCGACCGCCGCAGTGGTTCGGCGGGGAAAATCCATGATCCCCGAATGTCTTACGGTATTTGTGTGTGCGTGCGTGTTTGCATGTGTGTGTGTAATCTTTAGGTTTTTCTGTGTATTACAAGCGGAGGTGTGTGTGTTTTCAATGCAGAGGTCTCGGCGTTGCAGAAAAAGGGCGTCTGCAGTCAGTGATGGAGGAGACTCTTTAGCGGCAGCCCACAAAGGAGATGCTATCATTTGTGTTGTGTGAGAGTGTGTGAGAGTGTGTGTGTGCGTGTGTGTGTGTGCGTGTGTGTGTGTGTGAGAGAGAGAGAGAGGGAGAGAGAATTAGAGAGAGAGAGTAATGTTATCATGCGCACCTTTGCTGCAGCCCACACACTGAGGTCAGAGCCTCGAGCCTCACTCGTCAATCTTTGCTTAATCACACACACACACACACACACACACACACATACACACACGCTCACAAAAAGCTTTTGCTGACTGCTATGAAAATCATCTTAAAAAATGATCAAACGCTACTAAACAGTTCCTTAATGAGGTTCAGTACTCAACGACAGAAAGTCAGCGTGACGCCGCAGGAGTGATGGTTGGGGCTGTCGTCACACGGACAGAAGGTTCTGGGTTCGAATCCCGATCTTATCCTCTCTGTGTTTGCATGGGTTCTTGTCCAGGTGCTTCCTCCCAAAGTCCAAAATCATGTGATAAAGGTGAAGCGGTGACTCTAAATTGTAAAATATATATAAATATATATTTATTAATTTTTTCATGATTTGATAATATATTCATGAATTCATAATACTTCAAATTAAGTGTCTGGATGCTACAAGTCCTTAAAATATATAATTATATTGTATCAATTCTTAAAAAAATAATATAGGAGAATTGTAATATCAATTAAAAAATTGATAAAAGGAAAAAAAATAATTATACTATATTATATAAATTTTGATTCGATTTAATTCTATTTCCTAAAAGTCAAAGTCAACTTCATTCCAACTTTTTGCTGAAAGCTCCACAATTGTTATTTATAATCAATAGACACGACATATTACCTCCGTTCTGAGACCATTTCAACTATTTAAATTGAAGCTCATAATGAAATTTATTTCATTCAAATGTAATGAATTTGAATAAGTTGTCAATGCCTAAAAGGAAATAGACTGGAATTATTATAAATGACGACTGCGGTCGTCATTTATAATAATTACAAAGAGCAGAGAGCGGAACCACACACCCTATTATATAGTTCTGTTATAAAACCCTGTAAACGGTTAATTTGACCCGAAGACAGCAGGAAGGTTATTTTCCATCAGGATTATCGCATCATTACGTGAAGAAACAAACAGGTTTAATTATTTACAATGCAGCTTTTTTTGGAACATTATAAAAGAAAGATATATCTTCCGCGTGAACTCAAACAAATAGACATTATCCCGTGTTACAAAATGTATTTTAAGTCGCAATAAATATCTGTTCCACGTATCAGGAGAGAAATCTAGATTTCCACATATGTGGGGTTAAAAACCTTCGATGGCCGTCGGTGTAAACGGCAGCTCCTGTGGGGAAAACAGCCGCTGGTGGGTGTTTTTTTTTTCTCCGTGGGTCACGTTGACAGTCCTTGTTTATAAAATCAATATTACGCATGTTCACCGAAGCCGCTTGACCTTCAGGATGAAGGTTACGACTTGATTGTTATCCCCGGAGTGTGAGCGCCGTGCGTTTTCCTGTCATACAGCGGGATTGAGTTTAACCTGCATGAGGTCTGAGGCCAAAAAGCTCCGCGTAAACGAGAAGCTCTGCGGATCTAGAATCAACATAAACTGGATATATCACGGGTGTGTTTATTTTCTCCGGGGTTTTTCTCAAATGCATGTTTCTGTCTGGTTTTACATGGACGGATCGGCCTCCCGGTTAGTGTTGCTGTGTAGAGAAACTTAATTCTCTGTTAAACTCTATTACCTTCAATCAGCCTCAGGAGACGCAGATCGATATGGTGACATGATATATGAATTACTACGGTCCCTGAACGCAACACGACGATGTAACTTTATGAGTGTGATTCCAACTAATATCGACTTTATGCTCATTACGGTAACGCGTTTAATGGTTTAATCACTAACATTATAGTTACTGTCTGTGAAAAAGGACTAGATGCCTTAATATAAGATGAGATAAGATGAGATCAGATGAGATGAGATGAGATGAGATGAGATCAGATCAGATCAGATCAGATCAGATGAGATGAGATAAGATAAGATGATATCCAATAAGATGAGATAAGATAAGACGAGATGAGATAAGATTTGATGAGATGAGATAAGATGAGATAAAATGAGATCAGATAAGATGAGATAAAATGAGATAGATGAGATGAGTGCTCATGTTGTCTGGGATCTGACAACATGAGCTTTTTCTGTTTAACCGGTTTTGGCCTCTTGGGGGAAATATATTAGTAACGTGTCTTTCTGCAGGTGCTTGACTTGGTGACCTGGAACACCTGAGGCGCCCAGGAGTTGAGTCTGCTTTTGGTTCCTGATTAAAAACATTTAATGGATAACACAATGGCAGGTTCTGACACCTACAGATCAGGGACCCCCAACATGACCTGCAGTTCTGGAGAACTTCAATTTAGCTTTCAAATTTAGGGCCTTGTCAAAGTTGCACGGATCCTCACGCTTATCCCACCCAGCCCTTCTTTTTTTTTAACCCTATCTTGGACTATTAGACTTATTTCTTTCCCCTCCGGCGCCGATGCCTCATCAGAGATAAAAACGTCTGGCTAAAACTCTGGCGGTGCATTTGGACCCGCTCTGAAATCAATACTCCATTGTGGTAACGAAACCGCAAGCCGAGAGCAGAACGCAGCACTTTTATGACCCTACTTAGAAGCGGCGGCGTTGCTGTGATTGATTCAAAGAGCCGGCGATAAGAGCAGCTTTTAGAACGGAGACTTAGACGCGACAAAACGAAGATTCCACAAACACACATTTCCTCTCCTCGCCCCGGCGTCCCTGTGTGTCCTCACCATCAGTGGGACACGCAGTTGGTCTCGGCTTCGTTTGAAGCGGGAGTCAACGTGGCAGCGCCGCTGAAGGAGGATAAATATGGGAATAATCTCCAACCCATAACGGCTGATCGTCAGCGTACCTGTTTTTAAACCAGGGTTTATGCTCAAAAAAGACCCCGATTAGGAAGTTAAGGAAAAATCGTCCCAGAAACAGGGTTTTTGGTTAAAAAAAAAAACCTCCTCCAGTGAGAAACTGTTATGTACTAGAGTAAAATAAAAACATTAACGAAAACAAAACTGTTTGGAGGTAAAGCTCCCCCTAGTTTCAGTAATATACAGCCCATCTCTCCTAAAATCCCTCCAGTTCTTCCTCGCACTGAGGTCTTTGTGAGTATAACATTTTGAAAATGATCCATGAATACGTTTTTGAGTTTTCGTGTAAAAATGAAAGATCTGAGACTGCGGGATGTAATAATAATAATAATAATAATGATAATAATAATAAACATAATAATACTTTATAATAATCCTGATAATAATAATAACAATAATAGTAATAATAACAATAATAATAATAATAATAGTAATAATGACATCATTGAACACGATGAGGTAATTTTGTCGCTTGTTTAAAAAGTCAAAGAAGACGACGGGCCAGTCTGTTGTAAGAAAACCATCTTCATCTCCATAAAAGCATGAAGTAACCGTCCTCCTCTTCCTGTGTCATTATTATGATATCACGTCTGACGGACTCAGACTCACAGTAAGAATGGAGCCATCGGACTTTTATTTCAGGGAGGCTCTCCTCTCTGGATGTTTCTCAGAGAAGGCGGAGATAGAGAACTCCGCCTCAACGGTCCAATAAACTCTTTCCAGAATATGTTTTATAGTTTTCTGCAGTAAAATGAAGCTGGATACGTTCATGCTTCATCTACGACGCGGTTGTTAAAGCGCTGGGTTCTGGTAACTAAAGTGGGGTTTGATGGGAGGACCGGACAGAAATACAGCATCCAGTTATGAAACAAATGAACTTTTTGAGCTTTGTTCTGGTTCTGAACAATAAAAAACCTCTGCATATGTCATCATTAATGTTCAGGAGGAAAGTCCCGGACCTCCGTCTAACCTCGTGGATTCATTCTGGGGAACCCAGACTGGAGCGGCGTTCAATACCATCGGCCAAAAACAAAAAAAGAACGCGTGGTAAAAGTTGTGTCGTAATAAACTTGTGTTTCGGGGCCGACGCCGGAAAAAAAATAGAACCGATCGTAAAGATTAAGAGTAAAATGTTATTTGGCAGAAAATAAAACATTAAGGAATTGAAGCAGAGTGAAAACGTTGATAAAAAGTGAAAGCATGAGGAGAGATGAGGGTTTGGAGTTTCAGACGTCGGAGGTTATTGGGTCACGCCAGCATCTATTACCACCGTTGCTGATCTCAACTCTTTTCTGCTCAGTTGCATATTTTCAACACTAGGGGGCGCTTTGTCCCCGAATGTTTCCAACCCAGTGAGATCTAACTTGTATAAGTTACTCTAATAATTTCTAAAACAGTTTTTTGGACATAACTCGTAAACTGTTTCATGGATCATTTTCAAATTTTACACCAACATAGATTTTAAAAAGAAAGAAAGAAAAAAGAAAGAGAGAAATTATAAATTCATTATAGGCTTTTTTCTCCAATTTGTTCATTTTGAATCAAAATCAGCTCAATCATCAGACTAAAATACTGATTTTAAGTGAATCAATCATGATTAAATCACTTTTCATTACTTATAAATGAACAAAACTGCCTTAAATTTGAGCTTCCGTCTAAAAAATGTTTTTGTTTTTCCTCTAATTTTTTTATAATTTTTATTAAGTTTTGTACATGGTCTTTGTCTCTCCTTACATGATGATTTATTGATTTTTCAACCAATATGTGTCTCCTCCTCTCCCGCCCTCATCTTCCTCATCCTCCCAGGATTCAGCATTTTCTCCTTTTCCCCCACTTGACTCTCCCTACGTGCCGCCGAGGCAAACAAGAACTAATTTAACTGGAAACCTCCGACCACCTCTTTGTTTCTTTGGCTGTTTTTATCCTGATTTTAGTCTGGGAGAAGATCCGTACCAGGAAAGTCTGGACTCTGAAGTAGGAGTGAAAACGCTCTGAGGTAGATCGTTGTTCCAATTCAAATATGGTATAAATATAAATCTATTTATCTCACCTTCTCCTTCCATTTCCATCCAAACAATCCACAGTTTCCAGACTCCTGTGGGCAGCTTTAGGTTCTGACCAGGAATCTCCTCTGAGGGTTTCCCACAGACACCGAGGGAAGGCCAGCCGTCAGAGAACCTTAAAACACTGAGAGCTGTGAAGAGCCCTCAGCGTCTTCTCCCAGGCCTCATTACAGCCGGAGGAGAGGAGGCGAGAGGGAAACCTGGGAGACCCCTTCACTCCTTCAAATCTCTCATTTCCACCCACTCCCTCATCCTCCCTTCTCTTCTTCATCGTATGGAGAACGACAACAGATACGAGAGGAGCCCAAGACGGCCTCTTCATCCATTCACCGCCGCACCCCTTCTATTCCAACACCTCCAGAGAGATATAGGTGTGATGTGTGTGTGTGTGTGTGTGTGTGTGTGTGTGTGTGTGTGTGTGTGTTCAGACACCCTCCGTCTCGCTGACTCAGGCTCTGAGACCCACCCACCCTTGAAGTAGTCATTCATCTGAGAGCCCAACACCAGCAGAGCCCGGATCTACGCTCAGGTGTGTGTAGGTCAGTGTGTGTGTGTGTGTGTGTGCATGTGTAGCTGTGAATATCCAGTGTTTAACATTGGTTTTGTAATGTGTGTACTGTACTGTGGAAAAAATATTTTACAACTCCTGGTTTCTGGAAGCAGGAAGTTGGTTCCTGGGTCTCACCAGTAGGAAATTGTGCCAAAATCAACAGAAATTCCAAAAGGTGATTGAGTTACATCAGCCTGGGAAAAGTTCCAAAGCTGTTTATTATGTTCTGGGACTCCACAGTGAGACTGATTATCTCCACATGAGAAGACCTAGAATAATAATGAACCTTCACAGAAGTGGACCACCTTCCAAACTTCCTCAAAGACCACGGAGAAGGTTCCACAGAAAACATCCGAGAGAGATCTCAGAGCCCTCTCACCTCAATAAAGATCAAAAAATTCCAAAGACAGTGTGCAGACATGATAGAACGGTGAGGAGAAAGCCACTGATGACCCAGAAGAACATTAAGGCTCATCTGAATTTACCAACAACCCAGCTTATGACCCTCAGGGCTTCTGGGAGAATGTTCTGTGGAATGATGAGTGGAAAGTAGAACTGTTTGAAGACAAGGGTCCCGTTACATCTGGTGGAAACCAAACACAGCGTTCCACCAGAAGAACTTCAGACCTACGGCCAAACATGGAGGTGGCAGTGAAATGTTGTGGAGATGATCCGCTGCTTCAGAACCAGGACGACTCGTCATCATGGTCTTCGTCTCTAGCAGAAGATTCTGAAGGGAATGTCGGGTCATCAGTCTCTGAGTTGAAAGTGATGAAGAAGAATAAGTTCAACTTATTATAATCAAAGTCTGGACCTAAACCCCTTTGAGATGCTGTGGTACGACCTGAAAAGATCAGTTCATTCTCACAAACCCTCCAGTGTTGCTGCACTGAAGCAGTTCTGCAAAGAAGAGTGGGTCAAAAGTCCACCACAGTGAGGACGGAGACTGAACTCCAGGGTTTGGCTGCCTCTGAGGAACATCTAGAGGTTACGACCACACTGGTTAAGATCTGCATTTTGTGTTTATCAGAATGTTTAACGATAAATTGTGTTTGAAGATCTGACACAGTTTAGTCTGAGTCCCACGCAACAGTAGAAGAAGCCAGGGGGTGGGGGGGGTGGGGGGGTTCCCATACTTTTTCCAAGCAGACAATGAAGCTTGAAGAGGGAACGAGGCCACGAGCGAGCGCTGCCCGTCTTCATACCGCGTGTTTTCATACCGCGTGTTGAGGAGGTTTCATCCTGTGAGACCAGATGATTTTCAACACTGTTGACTTTAATAGAGCGCTCCAAAGACCTACAGTATGAAAACCTGCGAACAGACTTTAAGGCCCTACCGGTCCAATGCTTAAAAGGCTTTCTGGGGTCCAATCGTCTCGTTCTTACCTTTCCCACAGGATTCTAAGGTTCTACACCGCCGCACCTCACAGCCTGGTGTTATATACATGTGCTCCTTGAGTATTTGTGTTGTTGCATGCATTTGTACGTGTGTGTGTGCGTGAGTGTTTGTGTATCTGTCTGTGTATGTCTGTGTATGTGTGTGTGTGTGTGTGTGTGTGGGATAGTTTAATAAACTCCGCAGTGTTTGAACAACCAACGTCGGGCGATTTACTCCTCTCATCTGCGAGAGAAAATTGACAGTTCCAGAGCGTTGCTGCTGGAAACCGCTCTGGGAAAGCTCCACTGTTTACAACCCAAAGTGAAAAAAGCAGCAGCGAAGGGTTGAGATAATTAGAGGCGACCAAATCTGGTGCTTTCCCCCCCCCACATTTTAAGCCTTAAATTATATTTGTAATACGCCGAGCGAACGGGCGACTGCTCAGCTGAAAACGTTTGCTGCATTTCTCCTTCCCGCCACTAGGGGCAGAGCGACACAAAGGTTTCAGACAACTTTGTACAATAATGAGCCAGACGCCTCAGATTGAAACGAGGATCTATTGTTTTGTTTCTTTAGATGGTGGCCGTTTGAAGTGGCGTCTAGACGACGGAATAAAGTTACCAAAGCTGCTCCCAAAACCACAAAACTGATGATGTTGATTTTAATCAAATTAACTCCCACTAAGTAAAACGGGAATTCAGGCTGATCGTCATGTGAGAGTAAAAACCCCATGTGGTTTGGCTGAAGAGAGGGGGCGAGAGAGAGAGGGAGGGAGAGAATGAGTTGTTCGCTAAGATTTCATAAAGAGGTCAACGTGTTTTTCAATCGAAAACAAATACTGAGTTTGTAGCCAGAGGAAGAGAGAAAAGAGGAAAAGCAATGGAAAATGGAGAGACAAAGAAAGAAAAGAAAAGAAAGGAAGAATAAAAACTAAAAACGTTATTATAAGGGAATGAAGGTGTCCTTCATGGTTGTCAGGGGGGAAAAAGGGAAAGAATGAATGAAAGAAAGGATGAAGAGCATGAAAGGTAGAATGAAGGGTAGAAATAAAGAAGGTAAGAAGTAATTAATGAAAGAATGAAGGGAAGAAAAAGAATGATGGAAGTAAGGAGAGAATGAAAAAATGAAGGAAAGAATGAAAGCAAGAAGGTAAAATTGAAAGAAGGAAGGACAAAAAGGAAGAGGAAGAATGAAGGAAAGAAGGTGAGAATGAAAGAAGGAAGGAAGGGGAAACAAAAGGGACCAAAAACTGAAAGATAAAAGAGAATTGGAGAAAAATGAAAGAAAAACAAATTGAGAACATAGAACTAGAAGGAGGGGAATAAAACGAAACAAAGACAGAAAGAAAGAGAAGAATGAAAGAAAGAGGTTGGAGCAGAGAGAGCGAGAGAGAGAGAGAGAGAGAGAGAGAGAGAGAGAGAGAGCAGGAAAAGGAGGGGGGAGGAGAGATGTGGTTAAAATCCAGCGATGAGACCATCAGCACCTTAAACTGGAACAAATGACACTGCAGATTGTTTCTCCCTCCACCTCTCCTTCTCTGTCTCTCTATTCCTCTCCTCCCTGCTGAGTATTCTCCCCTCCTCCTCCTCTTCATCTTCCTCTCCGTTCATCAGCGGCGCTCCTGTCCCACCACCCAGTGGGCCGTGATTAATTGTGAGTGGGTCCGGATGGCGGCTCGGAGCTCCTCCATTATGTGATGCTATTACCACCCCTGCGTAGCGCTCCGTCTCCCCGCCCACTCCCACAGCCCGCTTCCTGCGGCGCCGCTCGGCTCTCTCCGCCCCTGGTCATCGTCTTTCACACCTGACGGCTCAAACCCAGGCTCAGGTTCTGGTTCTGTTTGTACACGTTTGATCTGGACAGATGTAGTCCGAGCGCACCGAAGGACGCTTCCTGACATCTCTACTTCCTGTCGTCATCAGGTTTGCATCTGTGCGGCGTGCGTCCGACGTCAGTCCTCTCCTCTCACATCCTCTCGCTCTTCATCGCAGGAAATTCATCACAAGCTTCATCGTCTGTCTGGTTTCTCAACTATTACAAGCTCCTATTTGAGTTCTTCCTTCCTCTGTTTGTTTTTTCTTCTTCTTTTGCTTTCGGCAGCGGCAGCCTGCTGTCACTTCCTGTCACTTCCTTTATTTGCCAAGTTTATAACCGGAGAATGTACGAGGGGAAAAACGACTACAACCGAGCGAAAGTCACTATTATTGTGCTCGACTGTCGACAACTGCACTAAACACTAAAATAAATGGAATATTTTTCAACGTCTGGACAAATTATTCAAATGCTGCGTCACATGACAGGTAACCACGGTAACAAGATAATCAAAGTTAATCTGATTGTACCAGTCAGTGTTTGCTCACCACACACACCGAACTATACAATCCCACATCCCCCCAAAACTGGAACAAACAGCATCAAATAAAATCATTCTAACCTACCGAAGTCGGCAAATCAGTGGGAGGAGCCATCAGGGGGCGGGGCTCAATCAGAGGGAGGAGCTGAATCTGTGGGAGGGGCTGAATGAATGGGAGGGGCTGAATGAATGGGAGGGGCTGAATGAATGGGGGGGGCTTGCTTAATTGCTGTTATACTCCCCTCTTGCCCAACAGTGCATTTATATAAATATACATATATTTATATATACACACATATACTCTATTAATTAGCGTACTGTTATATTATCCTAAAATTGAATTTAGTTTTTCTTTTATAGTGTTGTATTAAAGGTCATTCATGCTCCGTACCGCCGACAGCCCCAGAAACGCTCTTCTCTGGTGTATCTCTTCAAAAATGCGGTGGTATTATAACTCGTCTGCTCAGACATGACAGAGAGCTTGTAGATTTGTGTGACTCACTTTGCTTGGAGCAGAACTGAACCTCCACCCAGGACCGAATGAGACATTCAGAGTCTTTCCTGTTTGATGGATGACAGCCGACTCGGATCGTTTGAAAATATTATCGTATAAAAAGGTTATAATTTCCCATCATCCTCACTTTTATATCCTTTAAAGCTGAGATCCGGTTCTGGACCGGCGGTTGGCATATCTTTTCTGCCTGGTACCAGTCTGCAGTCGTATAGCCAAGGATTCGGGCCCGATCCAGTGTTCTGCGTCTGAATGGATATTTAGCCCTCCTGCGATTCAATGAATCCACTATCATCTCATTCCACACAGTGAACTCTCTCTCTACCTCTGTTTGAGGCTCTTCCTCTCTTTCCTCCTCTTCTTATCCACCCTGCTCCGGCCCGGACCGACCTCCGTCATTATTTGGAAGACAGTAGTTATCTTATCTCACCCGGTCTTCCCCTGGTTTCATCGCACTCCCTCACCCCGCCCTCCTGGAAAACATTCTAACACATATTCCTAAACTTTGGATTCTTACGCCGACTAATGTTCCTCTCTCTCTCTCTCTCTCTCTCTCTCTCTCTCTCTCTCTCTGTCTCTATAGATATGTCTGTCTCTCTCTCTCTCTATGTCTGTCTGTCTGTCTGTCTGTCTGTCTCTCTCTCTCTCTCTCTCTCTCTCTCTCTATGTCTGTCTCTCTCACTGCCTGGCACCCAATCTACTCTCAATTTCCCACAATGCCTCATCCCTCTGTTCATCTCCTTCTCGTTCAAGTCAGACTTTTTTCTGCCAGGGACTTTTGTTGTTTCCAGGTTGTAATGGTTCTGTTGGGCCCGCTGACTCAAACACAAGTCAAAAGGCCGGCCAAACCAAAATCACTGAGCAGCAGAGAACCTCTTCTGAATCCCTCATGAGCGCAAACACACACACACACTCACACAGACGCACGCACGCACACACACACACACAAAACAAACAAACAAACAAACACACACACACACAGAACCATATGTATTTGGAATTATAGATATGGGCGTGTACAAACAGATGTTCTCCAGTATATAGGACAAAGACTGTGACACTATGCTAACACACACACACATACACCCACACACACACACATACACACACACACAAACAATCACACATACACACAAACACATACAGACACTCAAACACACACACAGACACACCACACACACACAAACACACGCAGACAGTCTCACACACACACACACACACACACACACACACACACACACACACACACACACACACAAATCTCTCAACCCACTTACCCTGGTTTAGTTCTGACAGTTGCACCACAACATCTCCTGCGTTTGGCCGTGATGTAAATTCAAACGACCGTTAAGGCGTTTACGTGCGTACGCCGGCACACGTGTGCAAACAGAACCGAGGTACTGGATGGAATCAGAATCACGAGTCGAGTAAACAAGAAGGGAATGCAAAAATCTTTCCACCTTCCCTTGTTTCTCTGCTTCTTTCTCTTTAGTTCCTAAATAGTCAATTAGCATTTCCTATAATGACAATATATACGTTGACTGTCTCCGTCCTTATCGATTAATACAAATTAAATAATTATCAGTCGTTCATTGTTTGTCGGACTTTCTAACTAGATGAGAAAAAATAACAACTAAACGATAAAATGGTCGGATTTTTTCATTTTCTGAGACCGGATGCGGTCGATTAACACTAACAGGGGCGGGGCTTATGGGAGAGTGCGCTGTCAATCATCACTTTATTCCTCAACACAAAGAAGTTAGAGGTTCTGAGCTCTACTTATTGGTCTTCTTAACCCTCTAAGATGAAACACGTGATCTTAACTCTCGGCTGCGAGTTAATCTGATGCGGAAACTATAAAAATGACCGCTTTGTTTTTCATTCCCAGATGGACCTCAGCTGAGGAGACGCTTTGGGCGAGCGAGGGTGGGAGCACTGAGTGCTGGAGAGAGGGAGTGAGTTACGGGTGGAGTGAAAGTCACCTTGCGGAGCTACTCCGTCCGTCTCTTCTTATGAATTATGACAGTCGATTGGCCAAGAAACCCTGAGCTCCACTCACACTCATGCACGCCCCTCTCTCTCTCTCTCCCCCTCCCTCTCTCTGTGGTCGTGCAGAAAGCTGTGCTACATACAGGAGAGTGATCATAAAATATGCAGAGCCTCTCCTGCTCTTTGGAGTGCCTCTCAGACCTCCGGACACTTAGCGTGTTCTCATGTGGGCTTGTCATGTAATGGCAGCGTGTCTCCACCTCCTCCCAGCATCCTTCTCTCTCTCCCTCTCTCTCTCTCTCTCTCTCTCTGTCACCCCGAGTGTCCGTCCATCTTCCTCCCCAGTTCCTCAGGATTCATGTCTTTTATATAAATGGGTGGTGTTCATTTTGTGACACCCGACCTGCTTTTCAGTTCCCCTCGCTAACCCCCTCCTCGTCGCTTATGTCATTTTTCTGCAGCATCAGCAGAAATCCGTCCCAACGGAGAAGGATCCCGATACGGTCGGAGACTTTTTACGCTGTTATCTATTGTCTTTCCATCCGCGGCACGTTTACATTTTCATGCTTCCCTCTTTCCGTGCGTCTGTTTTTGTTCCTATCGTTAAGAGGTTGTTCAGAAATGTGCTCCAACTCTGAAAACAGAAGTACCGGGTCCAAACGGTAGGAGATGATAATTAAGTTCTCCGTAGTAATATGCCATCAGTATTCATCTAAGTTCCTCCTGATGAGTTAAACGAGCGAGGATCGAGCTTTTGGCTCAAGGACACTTCAGTAGGAGCTGAGTGCTGATGGCGTCATATTGGATTGATCACATCTAGGATGGCATTGACCGTTTTCAGCATAATCCATTCCGGTAATGTACAAACATTGTCGTTCAGTCACATCCCATATCTCGCCGTGTCATTCAAACCGGCCCGGTCGTTTCTACAGAACTCATTTCCATCCACTCGTTCATTTCCTGTGACCGATTATCCTCTGAAGGGTCAAGGAGCGGCTGGAGCTCTGGGCAATTTGGAGACTCCGCTTCTTCTGTGCTGCAAGTACCGCCCGGTTTTGGATTGTGGGTGGAAGCCAGAAGGATCCGGAACCCATCAAAGCCGTGGACAAAAAAGGCTCCAGATGCTTGGGTTTGAGTCCGGAACCCTGCGTCTGTGAGGCAGCGGTGCTCCCCGCTGTGGGCCGGTTCTGCACACAGAACTGACTTTCAACAGCAAACGCATTTGTGCACGAAACGTAACGCAGACCAGCTGCATGAAAAGACGAGGCCCGCCGCCGGAATATTGACGCCCAACATATCAGTAATCTACTGACCACAAATCTCATTTGTTCTCCACGCCGGTTAAAAAAACTGTTCTGGTCAATTAAGAACATTTTCACAGGAAGAAAAATTGTCTTTTTTTAAAAAAAAGATATGATTCATACGGATGGAATTCAGACTTTAACTCGGAATTCTGACTTCATTCAAAGAATTCTGACATTTAACTCCGAATTCTGACTTTATTCAAAGCATTCTGACTTTAACTCTGAATTCTGACTTGATTATAAGAATTCTGACTTAATTTTCAGAGTTCTGACTTTAACTCAGAATCCTGACTTATTCAAAGCATTCTGACTTTTAATTTAGAAATCTGAATTTAATCTCAGCATTCTGATAATTCTGACTTTAAACTCGGAATCCTGACTTTAAACTCCGAAGTCTGACTTTATTCTGAGAATACTGACTTGATTCCAAGAAGTCAGTCTTTGAACTCAGAATTCAGAACAATTATCATGTAGCCCTATTATGAGAATGAAGTAAGAATTCTGACTTTAAACTCAGAATTTGGAGTTTTTTGAGCCAGAATTTGGAGTTTTAAGTCAGAACTCCGAGAATAATATCAAAATTCTGAGTTTAAAGTCAAAATTGAAAGCGTTTAAAGTCATACGTTGAAAACAGTCATCGGTCGCTTCTATTTCAAGTAACAGTTAAGCCAATCTTAAAGAGATTATGTTCAACAGTGACAGGAAATGCGGTGAGAATGCAGAGTTAGGGTTGGAGATCACACTAGTCTGACTTAAGACTCTAGAAAGTTCAACCAAAACATAAAATCTGGACTCGAGTCCGGATTGGACTATCAGAGACCCGTTTCCACTACAAGTAATGTGGCATTCATTTGAATAATTTCCGTTCTAAATGCATTTGCTGTTGCAAATTAGCTGCATATAAAATTCAATGTCAAAGATAAAAATGACGTTTATACAAACCAAAGGACAAACTGAACCGAGTCTGAGCGATGGAGATGCTGGTCCAAAGATCAAGGTGCTGGTCCAAACCAGAGCAAATAAAAACCAGTTCAAGGATGCGGACGAATGTCTGCTGTCGCAGAAATCCTAAGTAGCATTTCAAGGAGAGGAGATTGGATGAGATTGTAGCTCTGACAACGTCCTTAAAGAGAAATCAGGCTGTTTTATGAAAACAGTTAATGGTGGAGTTTTTTATTCAGTTATAAATAAGCCAAAATAGAGAAAAAAAACAAAAACGAGGTTAAAGAGTGACGAGGAAATGCAGAAACGACGCGGTAAAAGTCTGGAGGCACATTCCTATCGCCGTGAGAAATGAACCCTCAGAGATATAAAGATAAAAGCTTCACCCTTTTGTCGTTTTCTATCTGAGACGGAGCCGTTTGGAAAAATGACAAATCTATTTTCATGAAACCCTGTTGTCAGCAGACAGAGAATAATTATCGATTAATCAGTTTCTTATTAGCCTGATACCGCAGCTCTCCATAGAAACATGTGACCCGCCATAAAAACACACACAACCCCAGCGTGTGTGTGTGTGTGGTTGCATACGTGTGCGCTTCCCTACAGGAACAATTTCTTAATAAATGATTGTGTAAGCACGCATTAATTTAGATACTTCAGTGTGTGTGTGCATGGGTGTGCGTGCGTGCGTGTGTTTGTGTGCGTGTGTACATGTGTGTATGTGTGTGTGGCTGCATACGTGTGCGCTTCCCTGCAGGAACAATTTCTAAATGAATAATTGTGTAAGCGAGCATTTACTAAAACACTTTTGTGTGTGTGTGTGTGTGTGTGAGTACGTGTGTGTGTGTGTGTGTGTGTGCGTGCATGGGTGCCCTTTCCCCAGCTTATTGGGATGCAAGGCACGAGCCCGTGGAGTGCGAGCTGTCCAGGCTAGCTATGGAGTCATTAGCGCGGTCGTTAGTCCAGTTATGTTAAATCTAAATTACCATTCATCATCACACCGGGACCCATCAGTCATCGCGAGGTGGCCGCGCAGACACAGGCGCTAACTGCATTAACCGATGCAGAAACATGCAGACACACTCACTAAGGCCCAGCCGAATCCTGAATCAGGAGTTAGCTCCGCGCTGAAGTGTTTTAAAATAGATTATACGTTATTGATTGATACATTGCGGAGCATTAGCGATGATTGCTCTGCCCTTGTGAATCCGGAGCACTTACCCCACTGCAGATGAACGGCGCCGGAAACAGAAGGGAGATTGAAATCGGGTAAAAGCAGGATACCTATATCCACCTGGTGAGGTGGGCTCTGATCTGAAGGATGTTTGTGTCGCTGTGATCCAATTTAGACACAAGAGGAACAAACGTGTGGAACAAACGTGTGAAACAAACGTGTGAAACAAACGTGTGATCATATCTGTGATGAGAACTTAACGGCAAAACATTCCGTTAAAACCTGCCAATGGAGATCTATGGAAAGTTCCTTCGAGAAGACCATCCTCCTGCACACTCGGGCCACAGCCAATGTCATTCCGCTCTATTATCCTCCCCCTTCACACAGGCTCACTCTCAGTTTCCTGTTCCAGCATCAATTCATATCGGCTGCACTCATTCGGCCAACCTCATCCATCCAATCACGGCGTCACACCTTCATCTTCATCCTCTCACGGTCAGCTGCTGTCTTTAAATGTGACTCTACCTCCATTCATCTAGTTCTTTCATGCTACTGGTTCACGCACCCTCCACCTCAATCGCCACCCAGCCTCAGCCTCAGCCTCATCATTCATCAGCCACAGCAGAGTCATCAGCCACCACCACCACAGTCAGTATCCTGACTGTCTAATGGACTAATCATCAGGCGCCGTCTGTTGTAATAAATCATTCATCTTTTCTTCATCCCCCGTCTGCTCTGATTGTACTTTGGTCCCTTCCATCCATTTTCTGGAACCACTTATCACCACTGGGGGGCTGGAGCCAATCCCTGCTGGTGAGAGGTGGGGTACAGCCACTTCAAAGAAAGACGACCATTCTATGTTATATATTATTAAAATCTCCACCCTTTATTATTTTCGTTGATTAAAACCATTTTTGTGAAAGTTCGCTGAAGTTCATTTCTGTAGCTCAGAAATGAACTTCAGCAAACTTTCACTTTCTGTTATCACTCATCTATACAAGTGGACAGAGAAGATTAGGCATCCCACAGAATCATAGCATAGCCTGTAGCATGGATTGGTGGTTCTGATGGAAAGGCGCCAGAACAGGCAGTGACATCACAGCAAAAAAGTTGGAGCTACGCACTATCATGTGGGTGGTTTTAATGTTATGGCTGATCAGAGCACACAGATATCAGCTGGGAGGTTGACGCCTCCAAACGTTGCAAACAGACGAAACAAAATGAAAAGACTCCTTTCACGTTTTGCAGACAAAAGACCCTTTTCTTTTTTTTTTTCTCGACTTCATTGATACAAATGAACAAAACAATAAACGGAATGTCTCCAGGACGCGGCGGAGGAGCGCTGGCCGGCGTTCAGCGCCGGCTCTCGGCAGTAAATTAGTTCTCGCTGAGCAGAAAACCCACGCTGGCGCGCGGAGCGGCGGGCGCTGCGGGGGGGAAAAAGCCCACCATCTGCAGCGCCGTGATTGCAGAGACGAGGAATTCTCTGGAATGGAAGCGACAGTGTGGACGGAGCCGCTCCTCCGTGTTTATCGCGTAATTACATTTCCACTTCTGCTGCGTTTATTAGCCCCCCGAGTTTGAGCACACGCAGCTGCAGCCGTGGAAGACTTTCAGGGAACCGGGAAAAAAAAGGAAAAAGGAAAAAGGAAAGGAGAGGATGAAGCCCACGGCGGGGAGATTTAGTCGTCCGGCGTCCCTCGATGCGTTCGCCGCTCCTGACCATCAAAACAGGAGACGGAAATATTAGTAGGGGAAATCTTGTTTTTCTGTTTTCCTTAATCAGCGCTCATTCTTCCGACACGCATCGATACCAACCCATTTCACTAATCCCTCATTCTAAAGGACCCGCTCAGGACACGGCGCTCCGGGCCGCGTCCGACCTTCTGTAATGGATACGCAGCCTCCATATTTCCTGTTTTCACTAATCAGTGGTTGTTGGCAAGGATTTCCAAATGACAAAAATGTGTTTCTAAACTCAAACAGATCCGATCTGAAGCCTTCCAGAGTCTAAAGAGATGGAAAAATCTGTCAGATGAAGATTAATCTCTGTGCGTGGAGAGAGCGGATTACAGGGAATCTCTTCCAATCCAAGTTTTGGGCCACTTTCAAAATGCGGCACCACATCCGATACCGGATCCCCCCCCCAGTCGGGAGGATTGTTCGCTCTCCACTTCCATAAACAACGGCTGGAGAAGTTCAGCACGGAGAAGTTAGCTTGGAAATTGAACAGATAAATGCTTCGATCTGTCCTTCTTCTTTTTTTTTCCCCTTTAAAGAAGCTGACGAACCTGGAACTGTGACCCCACCCACAAAAAATGTTTTACTTACATAAAACAGTAACAGCCGGCTAACCTAGAATGAATGAAGCGGAAACAAATATCGTTTAACCTTCCTAACTGTTATCTAATTCTTCTCCTCCTTCGTCTTCAGCCGTTCCCTTTGGGTTTTGCTGCAGCGGATCATCTGGTTCCATCCATAGATACCGCTGGGACCCGACATTTGTTAAGCCTGAGCACCAACCGATCCAGATTAATGGATCCATGATGATTCGGCATCATTGTATAATGGTCATATTTGAGACATTAAAGAAAAAAAAAACTGAACGGAAATGTTTCTTGAATTAAACTATGATAAAATAAGTTGGATCGTTCGGTACTTTCCTCGGGGCGAGTCAAATAAATGACCGATACTTTCATTATCATGATCAAAATGACGACATTGGTGGTCTTCCCAGGTCAACTGCTCCCACTAGTGAGGTTTTCCAGTAGGGGAACAAACACACACACACACACACACACACACACATCCCAATGCTGGCATCATCCTTATAAGGAAGGTGGCGAGGACAGAGCGTGCCGGTTACTGCAAATTATAGACCTTAGGCAAACTCTGCTGCCAGGAAAACCAATAGAAGAAGAAGCTGACCTTCTCCGCTGCGCTGACGTCCCCCTACACATCAAACCACAGCCTGCTGTATGCAGCCAGCGCCAGCAGAAGAAGAAACACACACAAATACGAGCGCAGCCCTGCAGTGGGTGTCACATGACTGCGGCGTTGGGGTAATGCAGATATTGTCACGGCCCCAAATGGACCGTCAGCCCGCAGCAGACAACAAGCGGTCGCATCATTATTTTAATGATCTTAATGACGAACTGGAAAAGCGATGACCGCAAGTTAAAGTGGTACCGTGGTACCGGTGGGTTCTGAATGATGTCAGGTATGAGTCACAGGCAAACATCACAGACGTCATGTGGGCGGTACCGATCGGATGCTCATCTTTGTGGATCGGGTTTCGGAAAAAGCATAAAGATCTCTTATCATTCCTCATCGCTAGGAAATCCGTGACATAATTACTGGAGCAGATGAACCCTTTGATGTCCTCAGCAGGGAAAAAAAGCCATAAAATGACAAATCTTTATAGAAAACTAAAAGTAACATTATCACGTTAAGCAAGTTCGCAAATGCGTTATAGAATCGGACTTTCAGTGGCCTCCCCCTCGGTGGCCCCCCTATAACCTGTGGGGCCCCCTCAGGGCTCTGTCACTGGCCCCTTACTCTTTACTGCCTTTGGGTCATTTTATAAACAGCTTCAGTTACATTTTTCTATAAGACATGGTGACTGAAAACGTGCGAAAGGAAACAGCTGAGCAGGAAATTAAGGCGTTATTAAACGACGCAGGTGGACTTTTTATTTTTCAGTAAGAAATCTGTCGAACTTCCTTAAGAACTGTGAGAGTCGGAAAGTCTAGCGGACGCCCCGGATTCATTCACACGTGTGGATTCCAGAGAAGTTGAAGGAGCCAGCGAGGGTCTTCAGACTCACCGTCACGCATCGCTGATATTCCCCGTCAGGGAGAACCGCTTGTTCAGGATTGTTGTGCGGCTCTAATTGGTGCTGATAAGCGTTTAATCACGAATATGAAAAAGGTCGCCGCGGCTCGCAGCCTGTTTAATGAAAGGCAAATGAGTTGATCTCCCTGTTTGAGAAGATCTTCAGATCTTCGAAGGGCCCTCATCCTGGCTCTTCAGCGACCCGTTACCAAATCAGTGTGGACGCCTGCGAAACCACAGCTGGTTTTAACCAACGCCATCATCCGGTGTCGGCGTCAGGAATGTCAGAGCAGCGACCCGTCTGGTAAAAACAACCAGGTTAATCAGCTTCATGCGTCGTTTACTTCAGTTACTTATCTTCTAGTTACAGCGGGGAGCTGGAGCCCATCCCGTATGCCATGTGACAAGAGGCGGGGTCCATCCTGGACTCTGGACTCTGGTTTTCAGTTGTTCTCTGACCATAATCCTGATATTTTTCGATTATAGATCGATTGGATCAAGTATTTAGGGCTGCTGAACTCGGGCTTAAGCTCAGAAGACGGCGCTGAACGCCTGGAGCCCTTGCGTTGGCACGGGCAAAGTTCCGATCTTTATCTTTCTTTATCTTTCTCGCTCATGTTAAGAGCACTACTAGCCGTGTTGGGATAAAGAGAAAGACGAGGAAGTGATGAAAAGCAGATGTGAGGTTCTGGCTGAGTTTGGAATGTCTGCTAAAGGTTTCGGTTGGGTTTTAGTCAAAGGACATTTGGGTTAAGGTTAGGTTGTTTTTTTTAAAGTTTATCAATCTTTCTAAAAGGTTTGGACGGCGTTTGGACGGCGTTTGGACGGCGTTTGGACGTTTGGACGGCGTTTAAAGACCGTGGGCGGTCTTTAAACTTAGGGTTAAGCCTCGTTTATACTCCAACCACGATCCATTTCAGACCTTGTCATGGTCCATGTTGGTCCGTTCATCCTTTACGTTAACATCAATACTTCCACTAGAGGGCAGTGAAGAGTCAAAGGTCCCACGACAAGGTTGAATCCCCTAGTCCCTACTTTATACAAGCAATCCCCCTGATTGAACTCCTCAAATGAAATGTTAAATGATTTTGTAAAAGCTCCCCCTAGTGATGAAAACTTGAACTATTAGAGTAAACTATGATACTCCCAGGACAGCTCTCCCCGACTCGATCCGTATGTCATCTAATTTGGACTAAATCGGACCAACGGTGGAAAAATTATGGCCGGGAAACATTTGGAGGTAAAGCTGTAGTGTCTGCGATATACAACGGAAAATGATCCATCGCTTATCGCGTTCATACGAAGGTTCTGCATAACGGCGATGGCGCCTCAAAGATAGCCCTGACTCTTCGGGTATATAAATATTACATATATGGAATGATTTAGGATGAATCCGTTCTCAAACGTAAAAAAAAGTGACTTCCAGAACCCGTCTGGAACCTTCCCCAGCCTCGGACTCGCTGCTCTAATCTTCCGGCTATGAAAGCTCACGTAAACTCAGCGGCGCATGCTAATTTCCTGCTTTAATTTTTCACCGTGGCAGTAGCCGCGCTGATCTTCATTACGGACCAGCGGGAAAACGACTGGACGGATATTAAGGCGGGAGGGACGGTGACCTGAAGCGCCGGTCAAGTTGGACTCAGATCCAGACTATGACAACAGCTAATGACGTGTTTCATGCGGGCTAAAGGTCCGGTGTGAAAGGTTCCGGGGGCATAAATGGAATATCATCTTCATAGCTGTGTCTCCGGTGGAGAATACTCAAAGAACCGCTAGTACCTTAAGGCGAGACTTTTATATCCACCCAGAGAGCTACCTGCGCAACATTAGCACACTGGAAAAAAAAAAGATTTTTCTCACTGCTAAAACACAAATAAAGTATAATTGAGTCTAAAATTGAAGTCGAAATGATTTATTATTCATTATATATTATATTATTTCAATTGTGTAACCATTGGAAAGTTTTTTTTTTTTTAAAAACCCTTTTATATCCTCACCATCAAGTCAAATATGGGAAAATGTATTTTTTGCCTGTTTTATTTCTTAAATTTACTATAAAATGAAAAAAAAGGAGAAAAAAAAGGAAAGTTGATGGGTCAAGCGTGTTTTTGAAAAAAGATAAGACGATCGTGGAAATTATTAATTCATGATGTGATTTTGTATTTCGTATTATAAGTAGATTTTTATTTTAGAGAACTATTAGACCCTATTTAAACTTTTCTCTCGGTTGAATCAAGTTACATAGTTCTGTTTAGTAAGTCTTCACATCCTTCTGTGTGCCTCCTTTCACCTGTGGTGTCCCCCAGGGCTCCATCTTTGGCCCCTTACTCTTCTGCATATACATGCTGCCACTGGGTCTTACTATAAACAGGTTCTGTCACATTTTTCATAAAGATATAGTTCTGCTCAACCAAACAGTCGAGCAAGACTTTAAAAAGGATGAAACACCAGTGTGATTTTTTTTTTCTTCTTTGTTTTATATTTGAGGTTTTTTGAAGGTAAAACCATGAAAAAAAAAAAAAGATTTGAAGATTTTTCTAAACTTTTTTTGGTGTCATTTTTTTTGTCAATTAAGTTTAAAATAGGAATAATAATAATTATAATAATGACAATAATAACAATAATAATAATAATAGTATAAAAAATAATAGTTTTATAATATTTTTATACGTTTATAATACTTTTATAATTTATACTATTTATAATAATAGTATAAAAAACTACCCAGAAACCACGCGGGAGAATGGATGCGAAGCAAGCATCTGGGTCGGGAAGAGGTCCGAGGATGGGTGTGGCCCCGGCACAAGGAATAACACATAAATCGTACATTTCAGGGGTGGCTCTGAATAAAGGGGCGGAGTCAAGACTGGCTTTGATGTCTCAGTTACTCGCGATGGAGCTGCTTTGGTGGCTGTTTGCGTTCTACTGAGTAGCTTTCATGTTACGTGTACGTCGTGATTATTTATGCGCCGGGATTCATCCCGTTTGTCCGCGTCTCAAACCAATGTCTTCCTCTCTCCTCAGCATCAGCCTTCATCCCTACTTTGAATCTGACAGCTTTGGTGATCTGGAAACAACAAAGGGCCAAATTGAGTCAGTCAGTCAGACACTTGTTCCATCAATAATTCATGCCCTCCTCTCTCTGATCCTTTCAGTCTATTTTCCATCACTGCTCTTTGGTGTTCTTTGTTTTTTTTACTGGCTGGTGTGTCTTCCTGGTTTTCATCTCGCTGCTCTCTGATGTCTCCCAAACCCTCGAGTCCCGCGTCTTTGGATCTTTTAACGCAGTATGACCTTAACCTTCTGATTTCCCTGATCTCCTATCTGCTCCATCCATCTACCAGGAATCTCCTCTCCTCCCTTTCATCCGTCGTGTCTTTTTACATCTTCTGCCTCACATCTCTGGATGTTTCCCTCCATCCTCCTCTCTCTCTCTCTCTCTCTCTCTCCCTCCCCCCACCTCCCTCCTCAGGTTCGGCAGCAGATGAATAAATGATGTTCAAGAAGCTGCCTGCTTTTACAACGCTTCCCTCCCCTCAAATCTCTCCTTCGACCCAACCTGAAATCTTCTCTTGTCTCCTCCGGCTACAGGAGGACAGGGAAAGCTGGTAATTGCGGAGCTTTTGGCTCTAAATAAATCAAAGCCTTACACTGCCTTGCTTTTACGACGCCGATCCTCGCCGTTCGTCCTGCAGCCATATGAAGGAGGGGAGTGGATATCAAGGGAGTGTAAAAGTGTCTTTAGTCATATCCATCTTCCTCCCCAGACCTCTTGAGGAAGAACAACTCGTCTGTCACGCCGGAACATTAAGAAACGGAGGAGTGCGGCGGCGTTCTCCACGGACGCCCTTCCCTCCTGTAGCTCTGTGGCTGCAGACGGGTTTGAGTGATAAATATCAGGAATCCAGAGCAATACCTTCATAGAGCGCAAATATTGCTGTTGCTGCTCATTTCTGCTGCTTTCACCAAGGAGCCATAACATTATAACCAGATATTTTGCCACCAATACCGGGTCGGACCTATTGAGGCATGGACGCCACATGGCCTCGGAGGATTTTTGGTACCTGGCGTTAAGGCCAGGTCCTTTAGGTCCTATGTTCCCGGATGGGGCCTTCAAGAATCAGTCTTATTTGTCCAGAACATCCCACTGATGCTCCACTGGGAGTTTTAGAAGCTACTGCGTTGAACCGGTGGTTTCATTCCTCTAACTATTCCTGAACCGTTTCTCCAGTGTGTCATTGGGTTTGATCCTGCTGGCAGAGGCCACTTCCTTTAGGGAATAGAGTTTCCTGACATTTTGTTTAGGTTTTTGCTAAAAATTTAGAGTCATGGGTGCCAATGATGGTCTTTGGACCCACTGCAGACCAGGAACACCCAACAAGACCTGCAGTTCTGGAGATACTCCAACTCAGTTGTCTTGGCATCACAATTTGGCCCTTGTCCAAGTTTTTTTCATTTCATTTTTTCATTTTTCCACATCCAAAACAATAAACTTCAGTACTAAATGCTCACTTCCTGCCTAATATATCCCGCCTACTGGGATGTAACAAGATAATCAATGTTCCTCTGACTTCACCTGTCAGTGGTTATAATGTTTTGGATGATCACCGTATACTGTATATTACAATACTGTATACCTAGAAAACGCAATCCTATATTCTGCCCCAGGTTTTTTTTTTTTTTTTCCGATCTATGAAGCAAAATGTCATATTTTGTGTATGTAGAAAATAAAATAAAGAATTAGCTTAGCATGAAATGTCACAATGATGACATCATAGCCTGATGACGTTCATTTTGCATTATTTCTAGAACCTCCTTCATCCATACATGTCATCATTTTATCATCGCATTTTATTCTTGGATCCAACTCTTCAGAAAAATGTATTCAGTCGGCGGTTCTAATGTTTTGGCTAGATAAATGATTACGTAGATTCAGAAAATGAGCATTTGCTTTTTCTTTTAAAGCATTTTTATGAATCCAGTCGTTTCAAATGTCTCATCGTGTCTGATTTAATGGAGAGAAAAAACAAAACCAAAAAAACATCCTATCATTTCCTTTTATTTCCGCGCAAAAATTTATCAGAAGATTAATTATAACCAACAAACTAAAAATCTTTTTTCAAAATTAGTCGGAATTTGACGGAAGCGCCGCCGCGTCTGTGAAACATATTAAACAGCTCAGATGAAAACTAGTCTACCAAAGAACTGTGGCTAATTAAAATGACCAGATTAATTAATGTGGGGATTCATTAGACACACACACACACACACACACACACACACCCACACACACACACACACACACGCCCACACTGTACATCCATTAGCCTGTCAGCGACAGTCTCTTCTATTATATTCTCTCTATACGAAACAAATTCTGACAAATGTTTCACTGTCATGTAAGAAAATACATAAAACACCCCAGTCGACATCATCATACTCATAATCATCATCATCATCATCATCATCGGAGAGCTCCATCAGCCGTAAAAACGGTCATTTGGACCATAAAAACACACATATACTGTAAATATATATATATATATATATATATATACAGTCATTCCTGACAGGAAATAAAGATCCCCAACAAGCCCCCCAATCCCATGCGTTATACAAGGAATCCGCCTGATTGAACTCCTCAAATTAAATGGAAAAAAACTCGGTGTTAATATTCTTAAACCTTTACACTGTTTCCTCACCTGTTGCTCAAAACGACTACCTTTTTCTTAGATAATGCTCCGTTCATGCCACATTTGACCAGAACGCAACATTTTTCTTTAAATGAGCCGTTTTCTTCCGATAAAATGATCTTAAAATACTAAAATAGCGCCGATTATGAGTCACATGATGACATCATCAGATTGACTGTGATTAAAACGAAAGCCGTTAAAAGGTGAAAACCCACCAGCGGGAACAATTGAATAATCGGTCATACTAATTAATTTATATGGACCTGTTAGTTTATTAATGATCGATTACTGTATTATTAATGATTAACCAACTAATGGCTTTAACGACCTTCAATATAAACTTAACCGTTTGAAACCTGAACCTCAGAACCAGCAGACAGTCCAGAGGAGGGATCAAAATGTTCTGAGTATAAAGGTCTAACACCAGTCCTCGCAGTGATAGAAGACTCACACACACACACACACACACACACACTTACCTGATTGAGCGGTCACATGACCTCCAATCACCGTTATCTCTATCACCCAATTCTGCACCGCGGTCACGAAATGAACCCCATGAACTGAACAGATGGAGCCGTGTCTGTTTGTTTGTGAGTGTGTGTGTGCGTGTGTGTGTGTGTGTGTGTGTGTGTGTGTGCATATGCACACATCTCTGCATGAGTGCGTTTGTGTGTGTGTGTGCGTTAAGATGCTTGAAATGAAGATCAGTCCAGCGGCAGAATTGCTTACTGTCATTCATGCCCTTTGCTCATGTGTACACGCACACACACACACTTACACACGCGCACACACACACACACCTCCCTTTATTAAAACGTCACAGTGGGTGAATATACTGCGTGCTGTCATGCTGTCTGATGTGAATAGGAGCGGCGGCGTATTTACAGTGAATTGTAAATCCTGCAGAGAGCTGCGCTGTCAGAGTCTTATGAATTGCTAATATGTTGTATCTCACACTGCTGACCCCCCCCCCGCAATAACTAAAAAAACGTCCTCACCATCACTCCCATAGTGCAGCGCGCCAAAAAAGTGAGGCAGGGGCATCAAAAAAAAACAAAACCCCTACCCTGATGAAAGGAAATAAAACCAAAGAGTCAAAGTCAGTCAAAAATACAGACGAGTCCTCGCTTGTATTTAAAAAACACCATGATATTAGAATTCTCTTTTACGGGCGTTTTAAAACACACAGAGTTTTCAACAGCTATATCTGTGGAGAATTAACTGGAAAGGTCTCGTCCTTGTGTCGCTTAAATCTGTCAGAACTCCACCTGATAAATAAATGATTAAATGTAAATAAATAAATGTATTGAGATAAAATACATCCTACCTTCATTTCAGCTGAAAGGGTCGAGCAATGTTCATAGTTTGGGTACTTTTCTGTAGATTTGGGTTGTCTGCCTGTCTGCCTGTCTGCCTGTCTGTCTGTCTGTCTGTCCGTCTGTTTCAACTCAATCCTCTGTTCCATGAGAAGAACCAAACACCTACTGCATCAGGACGGGTTCTCACCTCAAATACACTGATTTTACTGCATCCATCCATCCATCCATCCATCCATCCATTCATACATCATCCATCCATCCATCCATCCATTCATCCATCCATCCATCCATCTATTAATACATCCATTCATCCATCCATGCATCCATTAATCCACCATCCATCCATCCATCCATCCATCCATCCATCCATCCATCCATTATCTTTAGCCACAATCAGTTGAATGGGCTGGAACCAATCCCAGCTGATTTAAGGCGAGAGGCGGGGTCAACCGTTATAAAATAAAATAATTCATTCTGCATTAAAGTGGGATTCATTAATTTCACTCTTTTCTTTCGAAACATTTAGCATTTGCATGTAAAAACTGACATGTAGGTAGTTTATCTTTGTGTTTTTTTTTTCATAATCCTCTACATTTTTAATGAAATCATTTCCTGTTTTTACAGATTTTAACATTTTACATCAAAGTCCTTTAGCTTTTCTAAAATTCTCCCAATACTATGGTTCTATAACATCATCTGATTATGGGACATAAAAGACCAGATTGAGTTCTAGACCTTCATTCTGTCTGCATGAATGATGATGATGATGACGATGATGATGATGATGATGATGAAGGTGGAGAAACGTTAATATTGTTGAAAAGTTCAAATATGAACTTCAGACCCTGCTCTCTTCTCATACATGGACCTGAACCGTGTCTTGTTAAGGATGGGCTCTGAGCGTCTGTGCGACATGCGGCAGACGTCTGACAGGTCGGGACACGGCTGTCAGCTTCCTCTTTTCTGCTCTTGTTCCTTTCAATCCCTCCTTCGCCTCTCTGACAACGTCTCCTCCTCATCCTCGGCGCCCTCTCTCTGTGTCTCCGTCTGCATGGTTCTGTCTCATCCCCTCGGTTCTGCCTTTAATTGCAGTTCAGTTTTACCTTCCGCACTAAATTCATGACCTTTTTTTATTTTTTATTTTCTTTAACCTCTCAGAGAAAAACAAACGGACGAAAACGTCGCAGAAAAATGCAAATAAAAGACGAGATCCCCGTCTGATAACTTTTTTACTGAAGCCTCTTCGGCACAAAAATGATGGACCACATCTGCATTTGTGCAGAAACGAATGAACGCATAATGCTGCTCACCCACACACACACACACACACACATACACACACACACACACACACACACACACACACACAAGTATGGAAAAAGTGGACACCATTCAGAACACAATCTAGAACTGCACAACCGTGAACATTATGACAAATGACCAGCTCTTAAAATGTGGACAGATCGGCTCACACAAACACACAAATACACACACACACACACACACACATACACACGCACACATACACACGCACACACACACAATCACATCCATCTATTCCCAAATGCAGAGGGAATCACCCACATGGTGCAGAGAAAGCGCGGGTGGCTGCCTCACACTCTTTTCTGGGTACCGCTCTATTTTCTAAGTCAAGGACAACATGACTGAGGGGGAATGAGCAGCAACTCTTCATCCTCCAACAACACAGAATACATGCAAAGAAGACGAGAAGCATCTCCTGGTGAAGATGGTGATGGTTTATAAAAGTAGACGAAAGCAGAGAGAAGGAGGGAAGGACGTGGAATGGAGGAGGAGTGGAGAGGAAGAAGACGCGTGAGAGGCGATGAGGAGGAGGAGGAGAGCGCAGGACAGGTCGCCGCTTCAACACATGGGAGCGTGGAGCGGAGGAGAGCGGGGTGAGAGCAGCAGCAGGAAGAGGAGGAGGAGGTGGAGTTGGAGGAGAGAGTGATGGAGGATTTTTTTTTCGGTACTTACAGAATCTCCAGATCTCGCAGCGCTCGGAAAGCTCCATCTTCGATGCAGCTGATGTGGTTGCTGTCCAGTTGCCTGCACCAAGCACACAAACACACACACACACACACACACAGATAAGAGAGAGAGAGATGGGAGAGAGTCAGGCGAAAGTATGCACAGTCTCCTCGGCTGGGGGAGGGACTAACACTCCGGCACAGGTTCCCGTGAATGAGTGTGAGTGTGTGAGGTGATTCCTCTGGTAAGTTGGCTTCAAGTACCAGATGCACACACTCACACACACTCACACACTCTCACACACACTCTCACACACACTCACGCTCACACACGCTCCGGGGAAAGCAGACGAAAGCCGAGGTTAAGTCTCTCACCTCTGCGCTGATGTGGCCAGCTCTGAGGAGAGGAGGAGAGGAAAAGGAGAGTGCGAGAGAGGAGAGGAGTACGCTGAAGTGGCCTGCCTGGCGTCAGCCTATCACCTCCCTCCCCTGCTGCACGGCCAGTGGCCACCGGAAGAGAGAGGGACGAGAGAGCTAGACTGAGAGTGGAGGAGAGGGAGGGAGCCATAGCTACTAAAGCCCACCCATGCTTGTCTCTTCTGTAAATATTAATTGCATTTTCTCCTCCTCCTCCTCCTCCTCCTCCTCCCCCTCCCCCCTTGTGTTCTTTTATTCTTTTTTTTCCCCTCTCTGTAGTGAAAGAGGGAGTAATTTCATTACATTAGGCCAGCCAATCCATTAAGGGCCTTTACCGGCTCTGTCACTGAAACAATTTCATTAAAAGGAAAGCCTCCGTAAATCAACCTATAGTCACGACTCTCCCTCGTCCTCCTCGCCTTCTCTCTCTCTCTCTCTCTCCCTCGTCCTCCTCACGTTCTCTCCCTCTCTCTCTCTCTCTCTCGCCCTCCCCCTGCCTCTCGTTGGACGCCTCGTTCCCCGGACTCCCAGATGCACCCCGTGTGCCGCCGTCATCTATCCTTTAGCTTTTACTTTAATTTGCTGGGGTCTTGGTATTCGGCCCTCCCTCCCTCCCTCCCCCCGCCGTCCCTCCATCCACGAACCCGACAACCCCACATTCTCCACTTCTCCCTCCGTCCTTTCTCTCCCTCATCCATCCATCCATCCATCCATCCGTCCCACTGTATCTGCGGAGGAGGAGATGGATGGGTTTCAGATGGGAAGACACAAAGGACGGATTGAGAGCTGCGTTCTTGTTTTGTTACGTTAAGCGGGAAAGAAGAGACGGTTCTCCACGAGTCCAAGCAGAATAAAAAACTCTTGAACACACTTCAGTTCAGAAATACAGATATAGAAAGTAAGAATTATTATTATGTTTATGACAGACACAAATAAATCCCGGAGAAGGAAAACAAAAGTAATGTTAAAATATTCTGTGCCTACCAGCAGGAGAACAAATGATCAACGGAATCAACCGAATCAACCTTTAATCAACGGAATTATCTGTTTTTTGATTGACAGGGGTGACCGTGAGTGACGGTAAAGGATAATCCAAGATTGATGGGAACGGCCACAAAAAAATTAGAATTAAAATCGGCCGTTTTCTTTCTTCTATGGATGTTTTTTTTCCCAGTGAAAAAAAAAAAAGTAAGTCAATTTGCATTCGGACAGAAGTTACGTTTTAAATCTATGGAATTATCTGTATTTGAAATGACTTGAAATTCCGTGTCTTCAACGCGTACGAGGAATCTGTGTTTTTAGATCGATGGGAAATTAAATGAATGCTGCAAAATAAAAATGAATTATCCGTTTTTAGACTGTCACAAACGTTTCTAAAAGTTTCAGAAGATATAATCTGAGTTTAACCAATAATGGATTCATCCATCCATGAATGGATGAATGGAAATATCTAAAATATTATAGAAGACATGCTTCAAATCTTTTGGAATTACCCTTTTTTTTAAATTGTATTAACCTGGTGTCCTGGAGGAATAACCATAATTCTGGAATAATGAACAGTTAATATACTGTATATTAAGTCTACATCTATAATCAGTATAAATATAGTATAGTTGTATATAGTATAACTATTAGAACACTATTGGTATTAGTATATACTATACTCAACACTATCATGTAGTTGTATATAGTATATTAGGGAATTGTCGGTTTTTGGATTGACATGAATGTCAATGAATTAAAGAGGATTGACGGTAATTTTAGGAAATTTATGCACTTTTGGATTGACTCAAAGGTCAATGAATGGATTTACGGAATTCTGGATTGACAGGAATGACCCTGGATGGAAGATAAATGTTAAAAACTAGGAACAAACAGTCTTTGGAAGGATGGAAACGTCCATGAGTGGAAGAGTAGAAGTACGTTTTATCTACGGATTTATTCATTTCAGGATTGACTGAGTGATGAATCCGATAATTAACCAAAACGCAAAGATATGTCCAAAGTGATAAATCTCGGAAGGACGAAATTTCACAGCAAATGTCACTTCCTGCCAGGACCTTATGAGATTGTTCCTCTTAGAGTGATATCACTCCACTTTAATCTCCTTCTCCTTGTCCCCTTCCCCAATCCCATCCCTTCATCATCTCTAATCCCTTTTCCTGTGACTCGGTGGTTCATCCAGGTTCTCCGTTTTTCATTTTTCCCCACCTCTTCATCCATAATCCGCTTCTCGGCATCATCTCATCTCTGATTCTGATTCACCTTTTCTCCTCCCATAACTCCATTTATCAATTCTTCATCTATTCCCTCTCCCCTCTTACTGTTTACTGTTTACTTCAGACCAGATGAAAGTGAGGAACACCTAGAAGAATGTCTGATGCACCGGGACAAAGTTCTCAGGCTCCTCTGACTGTAGCGCCGGTACCGGAGCCTGTAAACCACTTGGACTTGAAAGAGCTTCCAAATGACGTTAATTGTTTGATCGTTGAGGTAATCTCTCGGGGACCGCCCTGATGGACACGGCAGGGATCACCTTTTGATCGGCTTCCATGCGATGTAATTATGCTTTTGAATTGAATTAGAGAGGAGATGTTTACAGGCTTGATTTGCCTCAGTTGATTCATTACAGATAATTTGTAGAGACTGCGAGGATCATCAGCGAGGAGGACGAGGTTTCAGTACCGTCAGAGACGATTAGTTACAACCCTTAAAAGATGGGTGTAGCCTTATTTCTAGCCTTTAGCCTTATTTCTAGCCTTTAGCCTTATTTCTAGCCTTTAGCTTTATACCCAACCTCCTCGTAAGGTTCTGACCCTTATCAGCCAACACTGTCCGGTTGGTCCGGTTGGCAACTCTTCTCCCATCCGGGCTTCCAGCTGGCGATCGGACCCATCAGGCCCGTTCCCGCAACGACCTAAAGTTGACAGCAAGGGTGTATCCTAGAAAAGCCCCCAATCTCCGGCGTTGTGCGGGATATTTAGCTCCTCAATTTAAAGTCCAAATAAGGTTTTTCATCATAAAAGGTGAGTAAAATATGAACTATTAGAGTAAAATATCCGATACAAAAGATGGATCTCCTCGAGTGGATTCATTTACGCCCAGTTTGGACAAAATCGGACCAATGGTTGCAAAATCACGGCCTTTTGGAGAAGCTTGTTGAGATAAAGCAACAGACCTTTCATCACAATCAATCCAGTTCTTCCTCGCACGAAGGTTGACGTAAAAAATCTATGGCGGACGTGGACCCGTTGGGTCCAGGTTGTTTTATTGGACCTATTCGCTGTCCTGGGTTTAACTATTCTTACAGTCCATTTGAGTCTCTCATCCACCCTCCATCTTGGGAGATTCTGGTGGTACCGCTCACTTTTTGAACTGTGGCTTCCTTGGTGAAGAAGAGTTTGCTGGCGACGGCAAGCAAACTCTTTTCCCGGAGGTCAGCGATCTCTCCAGCGTCACCACCTTCCTTCGGTTGCCTGGATTCCACAGTTCCCCCAGTGTGTTGGGGTTCTGGACCTTTTAGAGATCTTGAATAAACAAGAAGCTACAAACGTCTCCTGTTACACAATAAGGCCTTTGTTCAAAGCCACAGTTTAAATCTGCTTTTATTTTCCCTCCTTGTTTTTTTCAGAAGCGAAGCAGCCGAGCATCTGTCGGCTGACTGACGGTAAAATACAGTGATTCTGGGGATCAGACCAACATATGGTCGTGTCATGTTTGTGTTTTCTGTAATTAAAAGGCTTGCTTACTTTACGAAAGGGAAACTGGCGCCCGGCCTGGTCGACCATATGGAGACGCGTGACACAGCCTCACATTCAAGCCCTGCTCTTCTGTAAGGCTGAATATTTCGTGCCGTGGTTTGAGGATGAGTTTGTCTCAAGCAGTGCCCATGATCCCGTTCATTTTTCTGATGCTACGTGTTTCAAAGCTGACATTCAACATCTCAACATTCTCCTATCCTATGATTTATGTCGGGTCCACCTCCGTCCACCGCTTCCCTTTCACTCTTCAGCACAAATATAAAGGCGGCTGATTGACTTATAAAATAAAATGCAGACACAAATGTACGTCATGGACTTGTGTCGGTTATAAACCTTCACAGATTACTTCCATTCCCCCGCACCATCGCACTCATCAACGTCTGTTTTTAATCATGATGTCTCCGCCTTTTTTTTATTTGATTTTATCCATTTTCCTCTCTATTTCAGCGTTATTTATTTGATCTGTACTGTTTGGTAAGACGGATGACGGGAGAAGTAATTGAGTTTTTTTCAAGTACTGAAGTCTCTAGCAGGTGAAGAATAAAATAAATCTGATCTGAGATCTGAGTCTGTGTCTACCAGCGACACAGGTAGACACAGACTCCAGCGGCATGAAAACTTTGAGGGGTGGCATTGTATATTAATATGCATGAATATGGATGTATACTCTATTCCAAACAGTGGGAGATGATCAGCAATGGGGGTGGCAAGGCTTCTTCTAGGGGGGGGGGCAACTGCCACCCCTGTGCCACCCCGCTAGATCCGTCCCTGGACATCATTTCCATCACATTTTGGTACGACGCCTTTCTCTCTGCATCCGTGACTTTTGGACAGACCGTCTGTTCCAGTTTTTATTCATAACTAATTATAATAATCTCGACCCTAGCGACTCACATAACTAGTTCTTCATACTAGACCAGCAAAGGTTTCGGTTCCACTTTCCCCCTGTGTGACAGAACGCAATTCATGGAATCAGATTTTATGTCTTTAAAACCGAGAAAGAACTCTTAAAATATGAAACGAAAATATGATTTTAGGCATTCACTACCAGCTAAGATTAATGATATTTAAGTTTTTCATTGTAAACATATTTTGTCCTCACTATTGAATATTGATTCTGACCATTTCCGCAGTTTGGGACCGGGTCGTCCACCTCCCTGTAGAACTAACCAGAGCTGTGAGAGGGGCGCAAAGTGGATTGTCTTTAACTGTCCTGAATTATGTTCTGATAATTCCGACAACAGATTACTGCTGGGATTTTCATATAATTAAGACTATCTGCTCGGTTGGCGTCGGCGGCTGTGGGCCTCGTTATCCCTCCTCCTCCTCCCCGGTAAACGATGCCATCGCTCCTGATATGATTGGATTCGTCTGACATCTTTGTTCACCCGGCACCCTGATTACAAACGACAAGACGGGTGTCAATCTGTAATGAGGGCGCGCTCATATCTCTACTTCCGTGTTGCGTTTGTGTGTGCGGGCTTTTACGATTCAAGATCGGCGATGTTTGTTACGGGGGGTGGGGGTTGGTGGGGGTGCATGACAGGGGGGCCAGAATTTAATTTCCTTCCATGTAATTAGTTAGTGTGTTTAATCACGTCTTTCATAAGGCTTATTGGCAGACGGATTCATGGCTTCCCCCTGCTATCATCTGGAGCAGGGGGAGGAACGCACACAGCAGGCCGCCGCTCAATGAATCCATCGGGGAGCGAGCGGTACCGACTCCGTAATTGATCGGTAACGGACAGCGGGAGGGCGGGACGACGCACCAGCCGGGATTCCAAATTTGATAGTCGATACAAACATTTTGACTGGAAACAGCCGGATGTCCGGTGTTTATGGTGATTAGGAACCGGAACCGTGATTGGTGAGGGTGAGTCATGGGATGAATGAATGAATGGATGTGTTCTACCTCCATTCATCAATACCTCAGCAGATGACGAGGTCTGTTGTCCAAACTCTAATCTTGATATTCTTTTACAGGATCTCAAGGCGAGGAGAGTCCGGATTGGGGAGATCGGATTAGCATCTTTGCCGATGATGCCGTTCTGTTGGCTTCAGCAGCAGAGTGTGAAGTGTGTCGAGATAAGTCGCTTCCACAAGTCAAAGGGATTCATTATGGTGGGATGTTGATCATGTGTGTGAAGAAGATGGACTGGTCCATTAATGCCGGTATTACATTTTGACATATTACAGTAAGTCGTGTATAAAGTCTAAACTCTAAATTCCAACTTTCACCCTTGACCCGTAAGATCGGTTCCTGGAAGTATGAGATTGTGACTAGAGGTGGTTGAAATGGCCTAACCTTTGGAAAGTAGCCGGGCCCAGACTTAAAGTGCAGCGCTCAGAGATCCGGAAGGAACCGGCCACACACAGCTGAAGTGGTTCTGGTATCTGATCGGGATGTTTCCAGGGCACCTTTCTTCGGAGGGGTTTCCAGGAATGTTCAACTGGAAGGAAACATTGGGTAATCCCTGAGCTAACTGGAGGGATGTGGAATTCATCCGGGCTTGGGACGCCCCGGGATCCCCCCGGAATAAGCTGGAGAGCAATGCTGGGGATGGACCGACATCAAGAATACCCAGTTTTGCCTGCTGGCGCCGCAACCACAACCCCACCCCCCGATATGAGGGGTGAAAATGGAGGGATGTGGTACATTGTGGTCACAGGTAGGAGGTTAGTAAGAGAAAGAATAACTTTAATAAAGTCTTTTTCAGATAAGATGAAGAAAAAAAACCCTCTCAACTCACAATCTTAAATCTAAAGCCTCATCTTTGTGGAGTGGAAATATTACCGTCCAGCTTTGTGTGGGAAGAAAGGGGGATTTCATGGACAGATTTGTTGCCACGAGTCCGATAAGAAATATATCACAGCCAGGGAGAGATCAAAGCCGTGGTCCTCCGATTCCAGCGTTGCGACAGGAAACTACCGTCAGGCTCCTGTATTTATGTCTATTGTTTCCAGCATTCAATCACGGTAACCTTGTCCTTCCTCTCCGTCGCTCTGCAGCATCCTCACAGGTGAACTAAAACTGTAAGGAGGCGACTTCACCGGGAAAGTTAGGAAACTGACGACCTCGACGTTTCTAGGTTAAAGCAAACATCTTTAAGATTTTACTATTATTTTAAGTTGATAAAAGCATAAATGCATTGTTGGCGTAACGTATTAAAAGGGGGGTTGCTGTTTTCAGGAAGTGCATTTGCATTTTATGTTTTTCGGAGCATTTATTCAATTAATATCTTAGAAACTATAAATGTAGCATTAATGACAAATCATTGTTTTTAAACGTGTATTTAAACAGCGTGTTTTTAAACAATTATAAAAAGTCAGACTTATGAATGATAAAGTAGTTATTTATCCTAGCGTTTTTGGTAAAGCGTGTTTTTAGAAAACTATTTCAGCTTTATTAGACTTATTTCGGTTTTACGAAATTACATAATTCTGTTTATTAAGACCTCATAGCGCTAATATGCGAGAAAAAAAACAAAAAAAAACAATCTTACTCATTGACAAGGACTTTCTAAATAGTCTGGGTTAATTGCCTCTTCTCAATGGCACTTTTGGCATATGGTGTTCCCCAGGGCTCTATCCTCGACCCCTTGCTCTTTAGCATATAAATGCTGCCTATTAGCATATAAATGGGTCCTATTATAAGCAGGTTAAGTGACTTTTATCAATAAAAAATAGAGACCCAAAATAAGCTCGACCCAACAGTGAGCAGGACATCAAAGGATCGACTTAAAGACAATTAAGAATGTGGGAAATACTGTAAAACAGAGACATTTATAAAAGTTAAACAAAGCCAAAAGTGGATATAGAGTTTGACTTGAGTAAAAAAAAACACCTGTTTTTCATAGAAAAGGTGTAAAATATAAACAATTAGAGTAAAATACGATAAATACAATTTATATTTCCTCCAGTCGATTCATCTCTATTCAAATTTGACCAAAATTCTGGCCTGAAAATTTCTCGAGATGAAGCTCCCCCTATTGTCGCATATATGAAACAGATCTTTCCCAACATCACTCCTGTTCTTCCTCTTAATGAGGTCTATGAGGGTAAAACATTTGAAAATGATCCATGGGGTGAAGAATAGAGAAAAAGAAATATTGAAGAAAAGAACAATATGATCATGTGACCATGAATGATTCAAGTAAAAATAGATCAATTAAAAAAAAAGGAGTGAATGATGGGAAAAAAAAAAAGAGTTAAGGGTTCAGGGAAGGAAACCAAGAAGGTGGTGGAGTGGAATAAAATAACTCAGAATCAGAGGGAAGGGGGCAAAAAGTGGAGTAGAGGAGAAGGAGGCTGGAGATTAGAAAGCCAAATAGTAGAGATTTGAAAAACAGATGGATGGAGAGAAGAGGTAAAATACAGAAGAAGAAGAAGAAGAAGAAGAAGAAGGCAGGAGGGGTGAGTGGTAGATAAGAGGATTAAGGATGGATGTGATGGGAATATCTGACGAATGAGGGGCTTTAAATCATTCTGTTTGCTTTTATCCGTCCTCGATCCGGCTGCATAAAAGAACATTATGACGCTTAATATCCCCGGCGAGGATGTAACGATCGCATACGTCAGTCCGAGCTGGTTTTTCCCCGACCGTGATTAATATCGTTGATTAATCTCCAAAAAAACAGAAAGAAAGAAAAAGCCTCCAGTTCTCTTGACGGACGGACGGACGGACGGACGGACGGACGGACGGACGTCTGCGCTCTTCTAATGCAGTAATTGATGTACAATTTGTACGACGCGGCGCAGACTCTTACTCGCAAATGATGGATCTGCTTTTAGTGGCTTCAGGAGAACGGGACGCCAACGCCGAGGTTTTCACATAATTATGAGACCGTTCCAGATTTCGATGGGCTCCAGCCCTCGAGGACGGCAAACGTCCCTCCGTCCAAACTTTCTGCTTATGAAGCAGGACAAAGAGACGTCAACTCTGCTCCCGCCGTATTTATGTATCGCCGCCATTTTCTTAGAGAGGGAATAAACCGAGAAAATAGACGGGAACATGTTTGTCGGAGGTCAAAGGTCAACTCAAACCTCTAGAATCTCTCTGCAGACCCCGAGGGGGAAAATGGAGAATAATCTGTCTCCTAAACTAACCAGAACATTCTGAATATTTATGTCTCCCCGAGGGTGAGTTTAAATATATATTTTTTATCTGTAACTACTTTACAACGCCGCTGCATTGCTAATTTTGTAGCTATTTTTTTTTTTTTTAATTTTGACTTTGAGTCAAAACTGATGAATGTTTTATTGTTATTTCAGTGCGATAAAGTACAAAGGAGTATTTGGGCCAGGCAAGAGGAAGAAAAGTTAGAGTTGGAAGATTGTTTTTGTTCGAGAAGTGAGTTGAAAACGTCGGGAATAACGTCAAAGTTTTGCGATAATGAAGTCAAACGATGAAAAAAGAAGGTAGAAATGTCGGGAATAAAGTTGAAATTTCAGGAATAAATTAAAAATGTCAGGAATAAAGTCGAAATGTCGGGAATAAAGTCGAAATGTCGGGAATAAAGTGGAAATGTCAGAAATGAAGTCGAAATGTCGGGAATAAAGTGGATATGTCGGGAATAAAGTCAAAATGTCGGGTGTAAAGTCCAAATGTTGAGAAAAAGTTGAAATTTCAGGAATAAAGTTGAAATGTCGATAATAAAGTCAAATAACGAAAAAAAGCAGAAATGTCGGGAATAAAGTCAAAATGTCGGGAATAAAGTGGAAATGTCGGGAATAAAGTCAAAACGTTGGATAAGTGGAAATATGGATTTGAATGACGACATTTGGACATTATTCTCCATATGAAATATGACAAAGGAAATCTTCCTCCTCCAGTTTTTTTCATTTCATGCCTGGCTCTGATTCTCCGTCGGCTCTATTTGATTATCTGATAAGAACGGGTTTAATGGATCAGAACGCAGCTTTGCAGAAAGTGTCTGGTCCGATGAGGTCACTTAAAGGGACACATTCAGCAACGGCACATGTTCTGATTTGCATGTTCAAGTGGAACCGCGCCCGGCGTGGAGCCAGCGGGCTCGTCTTCGTCAGCCTAAAGTTTGACACCGGGTTGAGATCATCTTCCTCTAATCGCTGGTTTTTCCCGATCAGACCGTGAGACTCTGAGCTGCAGCTTTCACCAAAGGAAACCGGGACAGGATGGTTCCTGCAGTCTTTACTCTTAAACCCAGGCGGAACCATCCATGTGTCAGAACCCGGCACCATCTGACGGGTCCTGTCACAGACTCTCAGGGGCGGTTGAAACGGATCGGCGGGGATTTCACCTCAGGCGATGAAGAGAGACCAAACTGCTGAAAGTTTGAGTTTTTGAATTACATTTTTATCTCGTCTTTTATAGCGGTTGATATTGGACGTGTTTAATGATGTTCTTCTCATCTTCGTCATGGAAACAAAAAGGTCACCGATGAACTTTGATGCTTTTCATTTTGGACAGCGAGGCTAGACGGCTGTCTGCAGAAATTAAACCCAACGCAAACAATTCAGCCTGAGTTATTTTGTTCCCCCTTCCTGACTCAGTTGATCATGACCTCTAAGACGGAACCCTAATCCTAACCTGAATCTGTATAAACAAAGTTCAACATCCTGGTCTTTGGTTTCCTTTCCTCAGCTTCACATCAGCGCTTTGAACCCGACAGCTATTTCTTCTTAACGGTCCAAAGGTTAAACATGCTGGTTTAGAGATCTCCTCTATGAGGAAGAGGATGAGAGCCTGATTATTCTGGTTTTAGTCTCAAAAGTCTGAATTTAAACTCAGAACTCCGACTTTAATCTCAGAATTTTGATTTTATTCTCACAAGAGGGTTACATGATGATTTATTTTTTCTAAATTATGGATTTAAAGATTACATTCTGAGCATTAAGTCAGAGTTCTGAGATTAAAGTCAAAAATCTGAGAATGAAGTCAGAAATCTGAGAATAAAGTCAGAATTCTGAGAATGAAGTCAGAATTCTGAGAATGAAGTCAGAATTCTGAGAATAAAGTCAGAATTCTAAGAATGAAGTCAGAATTCTGAGAATAAAGTCAGAATTCTAGGTTAAATTTCAGAACCCCCCCCCCCCCAGAAAAACAAAAACGAATGATATAGTCACATTTGGCACTAATAATCTTCCATATATTGACTTGATCTTCTGGTTTCCGTAAAAATGATGCAGTTAATGTCGCTGTTTTGCCTTTCATTTACACGACAACAACATTTCGGGGGCCTGAAAACGTTTGAAAGCTGGTTCCAGAGTGGAATCTTCTGAAAACGCCACTGAGTCTGTTTCTGTGTAAACGGGGAAAACACAATTTGTTTGAGAATGGTGACATCAAAGCCTCACTTTGCGGATGGCGAATACGTTTTTAGCCCGATATCTAGTCGGGAAAAAACAACAAAAACAACAAAAACAACGTTTGGCTGCTGAATTTTGTTTGTTGCTCTGTGAACGCAGAACCTGAACGCAGAAGAATTCTAACCCGTGTTGAAGATCGGGACTTTTTTGCGGATGTTCTGTTTCCTAGAAGAAATCCTCTCTGACAGCTTTCAGTTGTTGATCAGTGGCAAACAGCAAACATCTCCAGGGATGGAGGTTCACAGGAAATCCCGCCTGCGTTCGTGTGCACGCAATGTTCTCACCTCCCTCTAAGGTACTGTAGTCATAATTCAAACAAACGGCCGCCCAGCATTGCATTGTGGGTCGCGAAGCGTGAAGTTAGGAGGCCTTTTACGAGGGAGATGAGAAAGGAGAGGATGACAGGGAGGAGAAAGGTAGAGAAATAAAGCCAAGAGGCGGGTTCTTCCTGGTTCTTACACTGATATACGTCCAGAACCATCAGAGGTGGTTCTGGAGCTGCGGCGAAGGGTTTGTGCACGTCACCATGGCAACACCAGAAGCTAACATGCACCCATTCCTAATGCTGGATAACTGTTTTCAGCTTTGGAGAATGTATAAGTTAAGTTCTTCATTAAACTCTATTTGTTGTATCAGAATCTTTACAAAGGTTTATGATCAAAGTCACATGACCCCAAAACTGTGGCGATGCGCCAAGAAGAAATAAATGAGAGAAAAAGTGTGTGAAAAAAAATATATACTTCTGTTATTGTCCTGCTGGCCGGTCCGGCCGACGTGTTAATAACTAATTCTATTAATTATTTATTATTATTAGGGTATTATTCCTCTTTTTTATTCAATTCATGAAAAAATGTGATATTAGATTTTTGCTAGCCTGCTAGCTTTGATATGCTAATAAGTTCCATGCTAATTTCAGTATTTTATTTTAGGGTACCACTTTACAATGAAGGCTTCCCTTATAGAGAATTTATAAATTGTTTATAATAAGGCTGTAAATTAGGTTATAAAGGCTTTATAAGTCATTAATGAATTGCTTATAAACGGCTTATAACACAACTCTCTATTTATCGGTATCCTTTTATGTCTTATACGTGTTTACAGATGAGATGTAAACGGTTAAAACCATAGAGCGGGCAGTTTGAAACCAAAACCACGTTTTGGACGTTCAGTCTGTGGCTAACGCCGCGACTTTTTTACGGACGAGACGAAATGATATTATGGAAAAATGGATTCAATAAAATAAAATATGTCACCAGAACATTGAATAAAAGGAGGAATATTACTTCTTTCTCTTCTCAAATTCAACATTTACCTCATCATGGGTTTGATTGACAGCTGAGGTTTGGGGGGGGTGACAGGAGCGGCTCTAAGAACACTGTAGTGAGGAGGCCACGCCCACACGTGACAACACCTACGCACAGATGCACGTTTACCTGTCTGCTCAGGTTAGCAGGCGCCTGCACTGATCGTGTTTGCCAGGTTCTTGGCAGATTCAGCAGAGAAGTCAATCTGATGGCGGGGTCGAAGGGGTCAGCGGGTTTACGCGCGTCTGTGTTTGTGTGTGTGTGTGTGCGTGTGTGTGTGTGTGTGTGTGCGTGTGTGTGTGTGTGTGCGTGTGTGTGTGTGTGCGTGTGTGTAAGAGGTGCAATAAATGGCGTCCGATGCTATGATAGCCACATGATGAAAGGCAGCAGGCGGGTGAGGCAGATAGAGACCCCTCTGTGTGTGAAAGAGAGGGAGTGAGACAGGGAGGGAGACAGGAGGGAGAGAGAGAGAGACAGAGAGAGAGAGAGAGAGAGAGAGAGAGAGAGAGAGAGAGAGAGACGTATGAGAAAATCAATGCTGAGTCCACCAGGGACAGAATGTCATGGCGGTTTTTTGTTTTTTTTAGTCTGTGGTATAATGGAGGGTTGGAGCCTTTTACTGCTGGAGTCACCTTGTCTAATGGAGGGAGGGATGGAGGGAAGGAGGGATGGATGGAGGACGGTCGAAAAAAAAGAGATGAATAGTACGAAAATAGAGGGAGGGGGGGGGATTTAAAAGAAGGTGGGAGAGCAAAGTAAAAAAAAATCAATGAAGGAAGAAGAGAGAGAGACAGCAGGAAGAAACAAAACAATGACGGATGGCGGGACGGGAGGAGCAAGAGAAGGAAGAGGAGGAAGAGGAGGAAGAGGAGGAAGAGGAGGAAGAGGAGGAAGAGTAGACAGAGGGAGGGCAGTAAATGTTGGCAGCGAGGACGGATGGAGGAAGAGGAGCGATGATTTATGGGGGAAAAGTCTGAAAAAAAGTATCAGGGTCGAGGGGAGGAAGAGGAGAGGGACGAAATATGGATTTTGTTCTTTGAATATAGAAGCGCAAATCATTTTAACACGTGGGGGGGGGGGTTCTGAGAGATGGGAGTCAGAACCTCCAACTCTGAGACCACGGTCCTCTGCAGGGAAACGCTGGACTCTCCCCTCCGGGTTTGGGCTGAGTTGCTGTTGAGACAAAGAACTCAAAGTATCTCGGTGTGTTGTTCTGGAGCGAGGAGGAAATGGACCGGTTCTTTCTTTGTTGTTTTTTTTACAATGTCGATTAAGGTTGTATTCTGAGTCACGTGACCACACGACCCGGAAGCTGAGCAAAGCTCGCCGGGCTGATGAAAATATCATGAAATGTTTGTGTACTGTGGGAAAAACCCGGGGAGAAACCCACAGAGGAAGGCCTCAGGTTGGGATCAGAACCCAGAACCTTCTTTCTTTGAGGTTGACAGCTGACGGGCTTCAGAGACGCAGCAGAATGTCTGCAGATGCCTCGGCAGGAAATGTGGAAACTTAAAAAGGATCTCATTTTTTCGTATACTTTCTAATTTTAGATGATGGGCGTGGCTAAATCCGATGCGGATCCTTCCTTCGTGCAACCGGTCTTCAGTCTTTATGACAGGTTTTAACGTTCTTGTACGTGTGTCCACATATGGAGGTTAAAGAAATATGTTTATTATTATTATTTAAAATGAGACAATCTGGAAAGGATGACATCCTTTTCTATTCTGAGCCCATTTCTTCTTTTAGAGCTGAAGAATTTTTGTCTGTCAGTAAACATCTCTAGTTTGAAAAGGAGGCTTGGAGAACATCCAGATGGATGGATTATTATCTTTATGCATCTTGTAGTTATTACTCCGGTTTTATGCCCCATCCTTCCCTCCTTCATGTCAGTCATGGCTGATAAAACTCAGCAAAGTAGAAAAGATTTGTTTTATCCTTATCCTGCAGGATCCAGGTTCTTTCTCCCTCTATTTTACTTTATTCTATTCTATTCCATTCTTTTATCTTATAGCATATTTTATTTAATTCATTATATTACATTAAATTATATTTAATTACATTACATTATATTATATTGTATTTTATTATATTTTATTTATATTTATTTAATTTTAATTTGTTATATTTTACTTTATTATATTATATCATATTATTATATATTATATTTTATTATTTTATATTATATTATATTTTATTTTTGATTTAATTCATTATATTATATTTTATTACATTATATTAAATTGTATTTTATTATATTTTATTTATTTCATATTAATTTTAATTTGTTCTATTTGATTTTATTATATTCATTTTATTATTTTATATTATACAAAATTTTATTTTTGATTTAATTCATTATATTATATTATCTTATATTATATTTTATTATATTAAATATTATTATCGTTTATTTTGATTTATTTTATTTTGTTATATTATATCATATTATATTATATTATTTTATATTATATTATATTTCTCTAAATTAAACTATACCATATTATATCATATTATATCATATCATATTTTATTAAATTATATTATATTATTTTATATTATATTATATTTTGTTTTGATTTATTTTATTATGTTATATTATATTATATTATATTATATTATATTTTATTATATTATATTTTATTTTGATTTATTTTATTTTATTTTATTTTATTCCCTTTCGTTTTCTTTCAGGCCGAGAACGTTGTTGTTTACTCCCCAGAGTCGGTCCGGTGAGCAGCATCAGGATTGATCAGACGTTATTGACGGGAGGCACCGATCGGGTCTATTGATCAGACTATTGGCGATTAGGATGTCATGAATAATTGAGCACTTGATATGGAGGACAAAGCCTCGCTGGACAACTGAGGAAGAAGAGGGGGAGAAAAGGATGATGAGTGAAGTGGGAAATATCAAGGGTGGGGTGAGGAAAGTGGAGGAAGACGAGGAGGTGAGAGGTGTGGTAAATATTGAAAAATGGAAATAACAGAAAAATAACAAATTTGTGACTTTGGAACCAAAACCTGGTTCCAGTTAGAACCAAATTAAGTCCTTTCCCCCCTATAAAGGAAGCTGCTTTCATCCTCGACCTCATGTTAGGGTCACGACTCAGACGTCAGGACCAGGAGTGAGGGCTGGACCGGTGCATTAAGACTCAGCTGTTCCTCCGTAACGGACCGATACGAAACCCACATTACTGCTGGTGCTGCCCCGAGTCCCCTTTCCCTCCCCCGGTCCATTTTCTAAACAATCCAGAATAAGACATCAAGATACTTTAACTCCTTCGCTTTGAGGCAGAGACTCATCTCGAACCCCAAAGGGGATCGGGCTGTCCCGGCAGAGAACCGCGGCCTCGGTTCTGGAGGTGCTGACTCTCATACCGGCCTCTTCACACTCGGCTGTAAACCTGGAGGTCAGGGACAAACCGGACACCCTCCTCGCCTCGACGTCTGAGAACATCTCTACTAGAATTCACGATAAAGATCCCGGATGAATTAGACATAACCCGATTAGAGATATTAATAAAAATAGAGATGGAGGCGATGGTGGTCAGGCACAGAAGGAGAAGAGGAGGCGGTCGGTGCTTACAGGTTCTTGACGCTGGTGATTCCTCGGAAAGCTTTCCTGGGAACCGCCTGGATCTGGTTCTCGCTGAGGTCCCTGGAGACAGACAGAGGCGGAGAGAAGACCTGAGTTTAATTATTCAAACCACTCAAAGATATATGGAGTCAAACGCTAATCTAAACCACAAAGATTGGATCTGTATGCCACACACACACAAACACACACACACACACACACACACAGGCGATTACAGTACAAAGGCGCAGAAGGAGAGGGAGATGGACAGCGGGGGGAAGAATGATATGACATTTATGATCGGTGGAACAATTTGGCCCAAAGAGCTTCAAAGACAAAAGGGACTATCAGAAATATGGCTTCCATGATCTACTACCTTGAAGTGTGTGTGTGATTAATGGGGAGGCGCTGGTGGGGAAAGATCGAGGAAAGACGAAGACAGGATCCGTCGTTTGTGGGTCTCGTATGTTTCCAATGTAAAGGATTCCTTTTTGTTTTGTGCGTCTCAGCGATGATCTCGGAGAATGAATGAAGATTTAACATCAACGCCATCAAAACAACGTGATCCCTTATTCTTTTTTTTCTTCCCATAAGGTAAAGATTTATGAGTCGGTATAGTTTCAACCTTCACCTGACCTCTGAGGGGAAAATATCGGAAAGAATGAAGTCGCCTGGACGTAAGTTGAGGAGCTCCGACATCCAGACGGAGAACCGCCGCGGTGAAAGGAGCGCCTTAAGGTGGTCCAGGCATCTGGTTTGAACCACCGCAGGGTGCCCTCCCTTTGGAAGGGGGACCACCGAGGTGGACCCAGACCTCGCTCAAAATACCACATCTGAGTTTTTACGACATCACCGACGTCCGCCTGCCGCAGCGTGTTTCAACCACGACATTTCATGATGACGAAACACGCCGTCCGGGTGAACGGTGACATCATCTTTGCTATTAGTATCATAAGTACTAGCTTCTGTACCGGCGAGAACGTAAGAGTGAGTACATGGAGTGACGTTGACCCTGTTTAGGACAGCGAGACACACCGCCGTTCACGCCTGGGTCTGTCACGCGTCTCCAGGCGCGTCCGGCTGAGCGCTTGTGTTCATGTTGCCTACGTCGTTTACGCTCCAAGGTCAAAGGGCAGTCGCGTCAGTCAGGCGCCTGGTTAGTTTAGCTAGCTAGCACAGGCTGCGTAACTACTTGAAGATGTTTCTGGAGACTATATACACGTAGGGACTATTCCAGATGTTGAGACGTAGACGACAAAGACGTTTAAGACTTGAATGAAGAGCGTAGGAAAAAGAGAAAATTGATGAAGGCTGGAAAAGCGGCGGTTTTAACCGGCGCATTGCTAGCTAGAAAACCAACCGCCACTGATGACGTCGTTTCCTCCTACGTCATTATCGGGGACCATTCATGTAGACACTACATAAGAGAGACGGTCAAATGTGTCCCGGACCACCTCGGTAAAAAGAAGTAAGTCCTGCATGATTCAAAACGTTATTTAAGTCTAATATATTAAATGAAAAGGCAAACATGAGTTCAGTAAACAACATTTTATATTCCGTTTGGCTGTTTCAAATGCAATTCAACAACAAACGCCTCCCCGTCGAGTGAATGCGGAAAGTTTGGATTTTGACTGACAGATGAAAAGCAACAAAAAAAAACAACAACCTGCGGTTTACGTTTACTTTATAGTCGGGTCTGAAATCACCGAACGTACAATCAGACCAATTAACTGCAGTATAAATACATGAGTGAGTATGACAGAGAGTCAGTACACACGAGAGCCACAGACGGTTTTCTGTTTGGCCTTGACACACACACACACACACACATATATTCACATACACATCTACACACACACGAACACATACACACTGACATAAACACGTATATACACATTAACACACAGAAACATATACGCTGACACACACAAACACATGTACACACACACGCACACACACGCACACACACACTCACACACACACATACACATGTGTACATAAACCCACCCACACATTCACTCACCAAAAACAACCCGGACCGAGTTTTGTCATCCGTACATTTTCCCATCATGCAGCTCAGAGACGCCGCCGCCTCTGCGTTGGAATAAACATCCTCACACACGCAGTCAAACATGATCAAAGCCTCACATCCACAGCGAACACGCGTACGCCGTCTCATTTACGGTCACGCGGGAGGGAAACGGGCCCCGCGTTATTCCCCAGCCAATCGGCTGGCGTTAGCGCCGCGATGCTAATCGTTTGCCCCGAAAAAGCGGGACCCGCCTCCTGAAGCGAACAAAGTTCTGGACGTTTCCCTCTCAGCTTTGTGATTTCTGGCCCGCTCCTCTTGTTTGACAAGAGATGAGCGTTTCCCCCCCGTTTTCTCACCCGGGCCTCGATGGGAAAAGTGTGTGGCTCTCTAGGCAAAGAAAATACGTGAGTCTCGCTGAGCAGTTGTGGTGAGGGCGGAGGACGGCGAGGCAAACATCTGACAGACAGGAATGATATTATGATATTTTAATGTGCCGCACAGCTGGGAAATATTCCCCCTGTTTACACTTCTTGTTTTGAAGGTTTGAGACATTTTGGGTCGGGATGGGGATTTTCTTTTTTTTTTGCTCTCAGTTGCTCCCATGCAGCCAAAACACACACTGCAAAAACTTAAAATCTTACCAAAAGTATCTGTCGGATTGGAAAAAATAAAGGAGAATGAGCAAAAATTCCAAAAAAAAAAGTCAGATTTCTGAATATTTCCATGTAAAAAATATATTTTATGTTTTTTTTTTTGTTTTTACACGCTATGATGTTGATCTATTATGTCTTTTAGCTAAAGAAAAGCCGTTATGCGTATCTCTGTGGGCCGTTAAGACACCCTCCGACCGACCTCTATGTCTTCTTTCATGTCCCAGCTACATTTTGGAGGTCAAACCAAACACGGACGCCTCATTAACATTTTACTGGAGACCAAATCCAACATGTCATTTCAACGAGCGCAACAAGAGCCGAAGCATGAACCAGAGGCGTGTCCTGTTTGCAATCCACCAAACAATGTGTTCCTGGTTAGACATGGCCTGACAAACGTGTTTGTAGTCGTGGTTTATGGCTGCCAGATTATTTTATAGGTGCAAAAACAAAGATCTCATGAGCTGCAGGCAGAAAATCCCGCCGTATCGCCAGATGTCAGGGGTTTCCCCCGATCAGTTCAAGGGCGATGGCCAAAACGATGGCAGAGCACAGGAAGTTGTAAGTCATCGGTCGGGAGGGATTGCGATAGATTGCGATAGAAGGGTTTCTGCTTTGATCGGCATCAAGATAATTATGTCCCCAAAAAGTCGGGGGTATTATTGAATCATCATCGCCGCATCCGCATCAGATCTTTCGTGTTACGCGATAACTTCATGGATCATTTTCAAATTGGATACCAACAGAGATCTTAGTGCGAGGAAGAACTGGAGTGATTTTGGGACACTAGGGAGAGCTTTATCTTCCAAATTGTCAAGCCAGAATTTCGCTTAGTCAAAATTTGGTGCATATGAATAATCTTGAATAGATTTATCCTGCATATGTCGCGTTTACTCTAACAGGTCATATTTTACTCACTAGTGACAGCTTTTCTCGAAAAAACACTGTTTTCCGAACATTATTTCCTGATCGTGGATTTGATCCGATTAACTTCAGATGTGGTGCAAACGAATCAACTTGACGAAATCTGTCTCTTTTATTGCATATTTCACTGTAATAGTTCATATTTCCCTCACTGGGGCGAGTTTTTAAAAAAAAAAATACTGTGGACATAATTGTACATTTAATTTGAGGACCCCAATCCGGGCAATGGCTTGTACAACGCACGGTATTGGGGACTTTTCGGGGATACACACTTTCTGTCGGAGACAACAGCATACGTCTAATTTCCCCATTGGAGTCCAGACTCTGAAGGCGGTGGTGGTGGCTGATGACTTTGTTGGGACTGATAAATTCATCTACTTGGTGCATCAGAAAAAACTTTCCCTTCCAACTGGGATTTTTGGGAAAGACTGTCTTCATCTCAGCACGACCGAAAACATCGCTGCCAGCGTCCTGGATCAAAGTCAAGACTGGATATTCCCCGAGATCAAAACAAAAGCTTTGAATACTTCCATTCCAATGATTGCAACCAGAACATACATAGTAGGGCAGACTGGATGTAAGCAACATAGTTTGGGTTTCGCTGTTTTCTATCCCGCCTTGATGGAATTTGTCTCGTTGCAGGGGAAAGAAACCCAGTGCTCCCACTCCTTCACTCACTGCGGTGAGTTGCGATGTTTTCATCTCATGCAAGGGAAATGTTTTTGTGAGGGACTCTATGTCCTGGTCTCCAAAAATACTTTCGATATTATCCGGTCCACCATGCTAAAAACAGGGTTGGGACCGCTGTCGTAGAAAGCTGAGAAAATATTACTTCCTCTCAGACTTTAATATTCCAGACTATTTCTCTGGTTACCAATTATCACAATTTTTACGTGACCTCATTAACATAACTACAGTAGCGGCGGACGGTCAGGGCTAGCTCTCTGCTAGCCTAGATATTGTCAGAAAATCGTAATTCAAATAACATTTTTAATTGAGACAACATGTCATTTTTAATCGTTTGTTTCCATCGGTATTATTTATTTCATCGCTTCTTTCTGCGCTTCCAGTGAGCTTTCTTTTAGCCAATCAGATTTCACCTCTGGGTGAAACGTCTGCGGGGGCGGGATCAGCTTCCACAGTGAAAGCCTCCATTGTTGTAATACATAAGACGAGTTAGTTGATTGACACAATCAGATTTCAAAGTGGTCATTTAGGGCGTGGCTGTTTTGACATGCCAGGGTATTCTAGCAGGGCCCGAAAGCAGCTTTGAATGGTATCGTCACTGCGAGGTATTTGCGGGAAGCGTAATTCGCGGGAAGGCCCGGGTGGAGAACCCACGGCCCGCCACTGAACTATGGGAAATGATCACATTTGACTAAAGTCCGAACACATCGCACATACAGAGCGATGTTTAGTCTCCGTGTGAACATTTGTTCCCGTCTCATCCATCTGTGACGCATTTGCTTCGACCTTTGAGTAGAGCAAAGGCTATCGCTAACAGGATATTGGCCTGTGATCCTTGGAAAGGACACGCGCTGATGGATTAACCAACACAAACCCAAAAATACACACAGCCACAGCCACAGCCAGGGACGGGTAACGGGGAACACCGGTGTGAGGAGCCGCAACCAGAGAGTTGTGTCGGCCCCCCTATTGGGGTCTCTCTGAGCTCAGACCGGACCAAGAGGGATTTGAAGATATCAGTGAATACTCTTCAAGGGAGTTCCCCTGAATATAAATATGAAGTCTGGAGCAGTATCTGGGAGGGGAGCTTGTTGGTGGGCAGGGGGGCTCGCTACCTGGCTGAGCTGGTTGTCGGTGGAGGGGGGGGCTCCCAGCAGTATGGATGGTTTTAGAAACATTTTTCTCATGGAATGTGTTTTTCATCCCTCTGATATTGATGCAGAGCATTTTACAAAATAAAAGACTAGTTAAACTTGAGTTAAAAGACCACCGACGCGGAAACCGTCAAAAGTTCATGTCGGGTAAGTTCAGTAAAGATGAAGAAGAGGAGGATGAGAATAGGACGAAGAAAAAGAAGATGGCACACACCCATTACGCGGCTCATGTCTGTCACGGCTTCCTGTGTTGTGTATTATTGATTGAATTTTGACCAAATGTATTCCAGACCTCATTCTTTCACCACAGGACCCCCCCCCCCCAACAACCCCTCAGTTAGAACTTCCCCACGCCAAGGTCTCCCCTCTGTGTCCACAGAGACTCTCTGTGGACCCCAGAAGTCTGGAAGGATGGAGGATGACAGCAACATCCGTCCTCGGTTAGGGTAGTGATGGACGTGGTGTGTGAGGGCTGGGTGTGTGTGTGTGTGTGTGTGTGTGTGTGTGTGTGTGTGTGTGTGTGGGGTGTGTGTGGGTGCTTCCAGCTATCGCCTCCTCCATATTAACTTCCATTATTCATGTAATAATAACACCGCCCTGGTCACCCTGTGCCACTTCGGATATTACTGTTAACCCTTTGCGGCACACATTCATGCGTAGGAACACACGGCAGGTAATGTTAAACAGACGCTCAAACACTGATGCTAACCCCTTCACACAAACACACACTCATATCCACACACACTTCATCAAAGCCCAGACGTGAGTTCTGTGTCAGTCACCCACGGGAACAAAATGAACTTTTCTCCCGGGTTATTTCACCCTACACTTCTTTGTGTGTAACCGTATACCAGATATTAGACCGATCCGCCTTCAGGCCCGTCCAGATATGAACCAGAACGGAAGAAGAGCCTGAAATCAGGCGAGAGGAAATGATCCCGTTTGGTTTCAGGTGGCGTCACAGGAGCGCTCCGGTAGAGACGACCGGTAGAGTTTCCTTGTGTGATGTAGAATTTGTGTCTCTGCGTGAGAAACCGAACGGATAGTTCAGTCCGATGGTCCGGACCAATCACAAAGCTGCGCCGCCAGGAGTTACTTTTCACTCAAAAACATCACCGTAAACACTCTAAACACCCCAAAAACACTATAAATACCACTATAAACACTAAAAACACTATGAACTTCACTATAAACACTATAACCACCATTATAAACACCATTTTTAATCACTATAAACTTCACCATAAAGACTATAAACATCACTATAACATTATGAAAACCACTTAAAACACTATAAACAGCTCAAAAACCCAATAAACACGGCTATTAATACTATAAACATCAGTATAAACACTAGAAACACTATGAACATCACTATTCACACTGTTATAAACGTCATTATAAACACCACTACAAACACAATAATCAGTTTAAACACGGATATAAACACTATAAACACCAACAGTTCATATTTAACTGTAACTCGCCTTTGTTCTTGTTCCTGTTGATCTCTTTCTTGAAAATGCTTCACTTATTTTTTTCCTCTCTCTCTCTTTTTTGTGCATCAAACACTTTTGACTCGTCTTACTGGTTTTATTTTGTTTATCGTCTCTCGTGTGCATTAAGTGTGTAAAATATCTGACTATTTCTTTTTCCACTGCTGTTGTTTTTCTATTCTATTTTTTCTATAATGTAACCGTTTGAATCCTCGAATCTCCTGGAGTCCGATATCGGAGACATTTTGAAAGTTACGTGAAAAACTACGCAAAAACAAAAAAACGAGAAAAAAAAGGAGCGGAGCTTCAAGACGTGAAGTGTGAACGTAACCTTCGGAGTTTTGACGTCGACGTGATTCTCGTTTTTAGACAGAGGTGGTTCGGTTCTCCTTTTTCTGGAAACCTGGGATAAGACTTTTGGCCCAAACCTCCTCTCCCCGTCTCTCTCTTCGTCTTCTCTCACTTTCTTTTTTCCAGCCCTCCCACTCTCTCATGTTCTCTCTCTGTCTTCTCTCCCTCGGGGGCTGTAACTGCATTTAATATTGTTCCATAAAGGGAGTAATAAATATCGACTGCCGGCCGGCTCACATTCCCTGCGAGTATTCTGAAGGCGTTCTGCTGTAGGGTAAGACCAAAGTCATGCAGCAGGTATCACACGGCTCACACTGCACACGCAATTAAACATCATGAGGGAATCTGTAACCTTCGGAACCGTTAAACTATCCTTTTATACTATTTTAACTCACTGTTAAGTACTTTCTTTAAACCGGCGTAATTAAACGTAACGCAAGAGTTTATAGGAGTTTGTTTGAATGTATGTCGGCCGTAAAAAGTCGACTTCCAGTTCGTATTCCCAGTCGAAGTGGCGAGGATTCCTCTTAAGCCCCACATTCCATAAATTAAACGCGAAATTGCTACGTGACTGTATCCCCCTCCCCCGCCAGATTATTGCCCAGGAACCGCAAAAGTGAGCGTCGGCATGTATCGCTACGATCCGGCGCGACATGTTGACATTGCAGCGGCGAAACAGGGAGGTCCGCTGACGCTCTGCGGCACCGGAGAGGAAATAACTCACATTCAGGCGTCGCATATGATACGCTAACCATTATTTTATTGGGCAAGTTTGAAAAGGAACTTAAGGCAATTACCTTCATTCATCCTTGGGAAACACAGCGACTGTAAACGGCAGATTCTGGCAGCGCCGCGGACGTATAGTCCAGGCTCAGCTCCATAGCGTTCAAGAAGTGGGGCCTTCCCATTACAACCTTGGTCTGCACAAGTTGGCGGCGGAGCCACTCCACTTGAGTGATTCCCACGCGTGCCAACAAGCTGGGGGATATATTATCCGACGCGCTGGCGGTCGGTTGCAGACAGTCGGGCTGCAGTGTGTAAATATGATTCTAAGCGTTACATCTTAAAGCAATTTTTATTCAAAATTTTGTCATTGGTTTTGGCTCAAACAGGATTGAGGTCTATGTTCCTCAAATGCATTAAAGCTTCGGGGGGTTTTTGAGGGGGTGGTTTTTTTTTCTTCCTTCCCTCTATTGCATCCATGTCAACTCTTAAATAATGTCTCTGAGCCTCCAAGGAAAATTCAGTGGATTTGTTACGGATAAAATACAGGAGCAGCCGGTGTGTCAAAGGAAGGAAAGGAGTTTTTATCACGCCCCGAAAAGTCCGTACGTCCGCCGCCGCAACATTCTTCATGTTGACACGATAACTGATAAACCGTTTCACGGATCGTGTTCTGATTGGAGACCCACATAGGCCTCAGTGCGAGGAAGAACTGGAGAGATTTGGGGGGAAATCCGTTTTTACCTTCCTGCACTAGGGGGAGGTTTATCTCCTAAAGTTTTTAAGCCGTAATTTCTCCACCTTTGGTCCGATTTAATCTGAATTCGGTACTGAGAGCCCGTCCATATAATCGACTCCATTGGCGACTTTTGACAAGATGTCGATTCTAATATCGTAGACCCACGTTGGGGACTTTTTGCGACTTTTACAGTAAAATTCAAAATTCCCTGCATGTGCAACTTTGACGGACTTTCAGGACAAATCTTATTCCATTAGCATTAGCATGCTATTGCTAGTTTTTCTCATTAGTGTATTTGAGCCGTTTTACACAAAATATTGAATAGAAGTACAAATCGTGATACAAAAAATGTTTCTGGAAACAACGTATCAGATAAATATTGATTTGAAGTTTGTCCACTTTGTGCTGTTGGACGATAAAACACATTTTAAAGCCTCTAAGGACATTCAATAGATTTGTAACGGGCAACTAAAGGGGCAGCCTGTTTCTCAAGGGAATAAAAGGCTTATTTTTAGCAAGAGATTGTTATATTGACAAAGACTCCGGTTACAAGCTTCAGGTCCTGCATTAGTGTTTTAGCATTTCCTCAAAAACGCCAAACGGTCCTCAAAAGGTTTTCTCCTTTTGTAACACGATAGACGTCTTTTTTAAGCAAGCAGGAAAAAGCTTCGACAAAGAAGTACTTCCCATCAGACGGGTTTTAACCGTCACATTTTGCAGCGATTTGTACGTTTAAATATGGTCATTGGTTTTGGCTCAAACGGGATTATGGTCTATCAAATTCAAAAAGTTAAAGCGTGTCATTTTCTCACATATTGCCTGTAAGTCTTAAAAGATGTTCTGTCTTTTAAAGAGGAAATTCAATAGATTTGTTACGGGCGAAATACTGAGGCAGCCTGAGGAAGGAATAAAAAAAGCGGGTCGGTTCTGAAACACTTTGCGTGAGAATTTTAAAGAGTTTTTGCAACTTTCTCTGCTCGTGCAAATAACTTGGATTTTATTTACAACACAATTCTTGCAGGTGAGTATCTATACGGTATTTCTCAATTTTACTTTTGTTAGAATTAACAAGGTAATAGAAATGTTCTTCTTCAATTAAGCGCGTCCCATCGGACGAATATTGCCGTGAAGGTCGTCCTCTACTTCCTGTTGTCACACAGGGATTTGTCTCTACCGTTCAGTCTTTGTAATTCTTCATCGGTCTTTTGACTCGGTGCCCTTGCTAGGTCTAGTACCCCCCCACCACCACCACCACCACCACCATCCCACCCAGACCCTCCACTCTCTGTGATTTAATTAAGTGTGCACTTGAATTGAATAAAAATACTGCCCCCTCCATTGATCATGCTAGACAGGAGGATGACAGCCCAGACCGGCTGGGACGGGCCGGGAGAGGACAGCCACTCTCCTAACTCGCTCCATTATGTTGATCTAAGTCAATGTGCGTGTGTGTGTGTGTGTGTGTGTGTGTGTGTGTGTGTGTGGGAGGGGGGGCAGATGTGAGTTAACGAGTGACATTGTGTATGATTCTGAGTGCTGTAAATCACTGCTAACCAATTTCCACCACAGCAGTACCACAGCTGGTGGTACCAGAGCTGTTGGTACCAGAGCTGGTGGTACCAGAGCTGTTGGTACCAGAGCTGGTGGCTCCCAGTGCCCAGTTTGGAACCATTTCTTTGTGTTTCCACGGAACGGCATTTTGGACAGGAAACTGGTGACACAGCGGAACCGAAGCCTCGCCGGTCTAGATACAAGGTCCTGCTAGGTCTGCGACTGAGGCGCCATTATCATAACCAACAAAGCTACGACGATGATGACATTTATTCTCAACGTTAAAGACGGATACGAATGAGGCAAATGTTTTATGGACATTTTAACATAAAATAAAAATAAATATATCAGTCTACGTGCCATGACTTATTTATTACCTCTAGTGACCTTGTGGCTCTAGGGCCTCTGTGTCATGTCAACGTGGCTCTAGTCTCTTTGTAATATAATGACGTAACTCTAGTGTCTCAGCGATGTAATGATATGGCCCTAGTGTCTCTGTGATGTCATGACGTGACTCTAGTGTCTCTGTGATAGCATGATATAACTCTAGTGTCTCTGTGATGTCATGACATACTGTAGTGTCTTTGTGATGTCATGACGTGACTCTAGTGTCTCTGTGATAGCATGACATGACTCTATTGTCTCTGTGATGTCATGACATACTGTAGTGTCTTTGTGATGTCATGACGTGACTTTAGTGTGTCTGTGATGTCATGATATACTGTAGTGTCTCTGTGATGTCATGATGTCATGATGTCGTGACTTGAATGTCCAGCATCTGGTAAGCTTTGGTGAAAAATAGCTTTGTTGTGTGTTTTTTCTGCACATTGGATTGTGGGTATTTTTGAGTGGGTCGGCCATCAGGGCCAACAGGGACCGGTAGCGTCTCCATCAGACTAAGTGTTCCGAAATTCACTCATGGGTTTTTTTTCTCTAAATCCTTGCAACACGTACACATTCCTCAGACGCCTCCCTGGAATACATACCCTAACTGCATCAGCATTATAAACGGACATTGTCTGCACTTTCTGCCCCCCCCCCTCTCCGACTCTCCCCCGGCGCTCCTCCCCCTCCTCTACCCATCGCTCTCCTTTCGGCTGTAAGTATCTATTATGTTTTGTCAATACTGTAATTAAATTGGACAGCTTAATGCAATTCTCTGTGATCCATAGGCCTTTATGGATATAAAAGCTTTTCTGGCCCCGCGCCCGAAAGACGTCCAACAAATTTAGATTTGTTACCATCGTGGAAAAAAAAAAAGATAGCTGGAGAGGTTAAAACAGGGAGGGTGGGGGGGTTGGGGTGGGGGCATACATGGTCATTTATAACTGGCTAATTTACTTTCATGCATTTTCTTTTCATATATTTTCTTATTTGAATTATCATCCGGGGAACTAATTCATTAGGACTTTCTGTTTCTTTCTTTTCTTTCTTTCTTTTCTTTCTTCCTTTCTTGCTACTTCTTCCTCCTCTTCTGGTGCTTCGGCTAAGCGATATTGCAGGCTCTTAGGGACATTTATGGCGCTAATAAAACTTCAGCAGCTATGGATCAGGGGACATTAGAGCGGACACGGAGACAAGGGATGGACGCTCGGAGGCCCGGCCGGATTAACAGGCGTGCCCAGAGAAAATAGAAACAACTTACGGAGCGATTGGACGGAAGGACGGGCGGCTTAAAGCAGCTGGAAAATATTTAGTTGTCTCTAGTTTGGAGTAGATTTAGTATCTCGCCGAGTTTTTCACAGCAATCTTGACCAAACCGCAATTTAATCACTGGCAATTCCACCCGGTCCAATAAAACTAAAGCTAACTGTGAGCTCAGAGCGCTTCAGCAGAAAGAAGACGAATGGATGCTAGGGAAGGACGTAAAACCGGCGATTTTCACTGAACGAGAGCGCCGTCGTAAATATATCGCAATCAATCTTTAAAAAAAAAAAGGTATTGTTTTTTTTCTTAACGCCGACGTTTGGAAATAAAAAAGTCGGAGGAATTTCCTCGACTCAGGACGTGGGGATTTGTCGATTAAAAGGAAGGTCACAAATAAGTTGTGTGGAATGATTTATGCGACCTTTCTCTGCAATTTTCTTTTCACACTGTAAAAAAAAAATAATAATAAAAAAAAATCATAATTTACGGTAAAATACAGGCAGCTGTTGTTGCCATATTTTTACCGTAAAACGCTGACTATAAAAGAACACATTACGGAACACGGCCGTGGAGAAAATAGAATATGCTAAATAATATATAAATACAATAAACCCAGACAAATTTCACAATTTGTTTCTAAAAACTGTAAAAACAGTACGTTAAAATTACCGTAAAAAAGAACAAAGAGACGTAGATGTTATTTTTTACATTCAGAATACGTTGAGAACCAAATTTTACAGTGAAAATACAACATATGTGGTAAAATAACAGAACAATAACAAAAGTAAGTACCATAATGTTATAGTCAATTGCTGTTAAAGTATTATAAAGTCTTATTGACATATTTTGCTGGTAGCTATATTGAAAATTTACGGTAAAAAACTTTAACAACTAAGCAAGAATATCTCATTTTCTACAGAAATGAGATACGGTGTCTATTTTTTGAATTACCGTTGATTTCAAGGTGTTTTACTGTGATTATATCTACAGTATACGGTATTTGAAATCATTTACTGTCATTATATCTACAGTCTACGGTATTTAAGGTAATTTACTGTCATTATATCTACAGTCTACGGTATTTAAGGTCATTTACTGTCATTATATCTAAAGTCTACGGTATTTGAGGTAATTTACTGTCATTATATCTACAGTCTACGGTATTTAAGGTCATTTACTGTCATTATATCTAAAGTCTACGGTATTTGAGGTCATTTACTGTCATTTCTTGAACGTGGTCACAGAATGTTTTTTACAGCGAAATTCTTGCTGGTATTTCACCGTAAATTTAATGGTATTATTTTACAGCGTAGAGGCATTAAGCTCAAAAACAGCAAAAAGGCACTTAAATACGAAAAAATTCCCCTTCCAGACGACGCGACTTTAGTCTGATACTAAAACCAATCTAGTTGGAAAAGTTTTGTGATGCTAGTTTTTATAGTTCAGGATAAAAAATGATGACGGATCCCGCCTCCCTTTTAATGGCGAGGTGATGAAAATCACATTACTAGCCGGAGAGGGTTGCCCCCCCTCCCCCGCCAGCAGCAGATACTTGACCTCCATCGATGGACGCAGTTTAACCTCTTATAGAGATTTGGGCGCTAATATTTATTCGCTGGTTCTTGACCCCGCCTGAAAGCTGCTAAACGTGCCGGACTGATCCGGATTAAGCCGCACAGGTGGGTTTAGAACCCGGCATCAGGTTTCATTTCGTCTCTGATGCTAAATGTATTACAGCAGCCCTTGGGGGAGGAATTAAACTGATTAATTGAACTGGAATGTGATTGAGAGTGTGCAGGAATAATTGATGGTGGGCCGTGAGTTTTACACCTTCAGTGTTTTCCTCCTGCAATTAAACCGTCTGAGAATAACGACGCTGTGACGGCGGGACGGCGTCCTCCATCACTTATCGCACAAATTAATGTCACCACCAAAAAAACACAGGAGGAACCTCCAAACTCATATTTATACCACGACTTTATTTATGCCACATTTACAACAACATTTTTAAAATGCAGGAATAAAGTCATCAATTTATGAGAATAATCATTTCATGAGGAGAATAATGTCATTTCTAACCAGAATATTGTCGTAATTTTATGAGAATAAAGTTGTAACTTTGTGAAACTTTGTAACTTTAGTGGAATAAATTTGTGTTTTTGTGTGAATAAAGCCGTAGTATCATTAAAATAACTTTTAGAATAATTTTGATATTTTACGGGAATAAATTCCTAATACTATGACTATAACAGGAATAAAGTAGTTATTTTAGATGTTAAAATGGGAATGTTAGGAGAATAAAGTCTATAATAAAGTTGCAATTTTGTGAGAATAGTGTCGTAATATGAAGATAAAAACTTTTATGGATTTAACGAGAATAAAGTCGTGATTTGACGAGTCATTTTAGGCTACACAGTAGAATGTGGATTATCTCGTCAAACTGATTCACGCACAAATCTGGAAACATCGGATCAGATTTTCAAGCAGGGGAGATCGAGAAGGTGAAATGTCTGAGTGCAGAGAAAAACGCATGTATGCGAGCAACGACGGAAACGTTGAAACTGTGTAGTGGCGATGATGTCATAGACCGATGGGAATGAAGGTTGAATAAATGCATGAACGAAATTATGTATGAAAGCATTAACGCGGTTTTCTTGATTCTCGTAAATCTGTGTGCCAGGAAGAAAAAAACGCTGCGTCCGCTTCTGTTGACGCTTAAGTGAAATAACTGCAATGCATCACGATAAAAAAAAACAAAAAAAAACCCCGCTGGTAATGGATTTCCTCATTTAAATGAAAGGAGCTCTGTGAGGAGTGGATTAGAAGCTTTGTGTGCAAGGGAGGATTTATTCCCACACGGAGAATAGTCGAGGCTCCCCGACTAAAGGGATTTGTTCTTTGAGAAACCGATCAGCCAGCAGAAGGATATTAGCCAGCCTTTAGTCCAGACTTAAACCTCTGATTTGATATGTCAATCCTGGCTTTCACGCGAGCTGAACAACACATAGGATTGGGATAACTGGAGTTAGTCAAATAAAATCCTGATTCGAACGGGATTAAGAAAACAGCTTTACACTAAACGGCTTCACCCTTCTCCGCCGGTGAGGCCGGTGGAGCGCGTGATGAACGGTTGATATAGGAACGGAGGATGGCCGTCAGAGTGAGGATGAACCCAACGACCCTTTGTTTGACTCTTGGGTGAACGGCTGATTGGCCCTGGCGGAGGGAGAGGAGCCCTCAGAGAGGAAGGACGTCAGGAGGCGAGGCGATGTTTCTGCGATGATGGCGGTTCAGGTGGCGGAGGTGACGGAAGGAAAGTTTGAGCAAAAGGATGGGCGGAGGATGAAGGCGGAGAAGAATAGCTGACGGAGCCGGGGAGCTCCTCGGCGCTCGTAAAAAAATACATCGCAGATGAACAAATTGAACCGGAGATTGTTTTAAAACGCATTTCACTTCTGCTAAAATACCTGCTGCTGTGTGTGCTACTTTTATCACTGTAAAAAACTATTCCGGCCACGTACATGATCTTACGGTAACTTACTGTATAAAAGCAGATATACAGTAAACCTATTTAGAAGAGTATTACAAAGTATTTCACAAATGTACGCCGTACTTCTAATGAAATGTTTGGTTAACGGTTAAAAAATGTTTTTTTACTGTAAATATTATATGTACATAATAGCAAAACTCGTCATTTGGACAGAATAAGACTTTAACTTGCTTGTGACATTATTGTGTTTTTCTGTTTTTGCTAAAAAACTTTGTATTTTTACTCTGAAATCTTGTTTTCATCATGTTTTGAGTGAAAAAATAAAGTTTTCCTGTTCCAGTCCTCCGTACAGAAGTAAGACGATTGTGCCTGAGTTTAGTATTTATGTACTACGTTTATTTTTATTCATGTATTAGTCTGAATTATTTGTAATGTACTTCTGTTTGATGTACTTAAAACACTCCTGTACTTTTCTTAAGTGTTATATCTTATCTTAATGTGTTCTAAATGTTAAATGTTTCTTTTCTCCATGTTCTCAGAACATTTTAACTTCTCTCATAAAATTACAACTTTATTTTATCTAAAATTTACGACCTTTTTTTCTTATACCATGACAACTTTTTACCGATAAATCTACGGTGTAATTGTCATATAATTATTCCGGTATAATTACATCATCCCCTCGATATAACGACTATATTATCATAAAATTATGGATTTATTCTGGCGGGTCCAAGGACTTCCGGCCGTCACTACGGCAACATTGTGCCAACCACTTTACCGTATATTATACAGAGTCCTTTTACATTGTGTGTGTGTGTGTGTGTGTGTGTGTGTGTGTGTGTGTGTGTGTGTGTGTGTGTGTGAATATGTACTGCTTCATATGTATGTTTGGGTCGTGTGCCCACAACATCCAGCGGTGAAGAACTACGTGTTCCGTCCTCATCCTCGTACATCGTGTGTCTTTGAGCCGGTGCCTCCGTCGGAGCCCTGATCTCCCTCAGCAGGTCAGCGTTGTCACGGTAACCGCAGGCCATTTTGCTGCCGGGCCAATTAACTTTTAGCACAGGAGCGGAAGAAGACAACAGAGCAGGTGTCTCGCGGCGGCGGGGTTAGAGCCGAGGCGAGGCGGTGTGTGCGCGCACGCGTGGCGTTTTACGGGAGATAAAAGTAGACGGCGCATGAAAGCCGGGGGAAAGAAAACCCGCCTTTGTTGTCTCTGTGTTTGGGGAAAAGGTTGTGGTGTCCTTTCATGACGCTGAGAGAAGACCACGACGAGGTAATGAGATGTAAAACAGTCGAAGCTACGATGCAAATATCTCTTTGTGAGAAAAAAGTCAAACCCAGGAAGTCAGACATCTCCGCAGACGCCATCAATGCTGCCTTTTATCTCCAGACCTGTTTGGGATATTCATGGCCGGGATCTCGGGAGGTGAGGACGGCGTTCGGCTTTTGATGAGCTCAGAGTAGCATTTCTTTTGCTTTTAGCATTGGATCTGTTTGCAGTCAGAACCTTCAACACGTTGGACCGCTCCCTCCGGGTTGGAGTTCTGCCTCAACCAAATGACTTCAAGCGTCTTGTTCACAAGAGATGGACCAGGATGTTTGGGGGGCGCAGTAGCAGAGATTGTAGAAGTTCCTTCGGGTCGTGACCGAGAATTCAATCTCGGACTCAAACTGTGAAAATGAGCTTCCTCTGTAAGGCGGCGGGGATCAGCCTCAGAGGCGGAGTTACCGGGTCAGACTTCTGTAACAAGCTCCTTCAAGTTAAAACCAGCCGGTTCAGGTGGTTCCAGCACCTGATCGGGATACTGGGAACTTTCAACTGGATGGAGAACCCCGGGTTGGACCCAGAACACGCCTTCGGATCTCCCAGGATGAGCTGGCGGGTGTTGTTGAGGAGAGGAGCTTCAGTCTACGCAACCCGACCCGGGTATAGGTGCAAGAAAATGGATTTAGTAGATTTAAAAACAGATAGATGTTAAGCTCGAAGGTTCAGGCTGACATGATGCCAGTTGACATTTCTGGGACCCAATTTTCTAGGTCACCTTTTTTTCTTTTTTCTTTTTGCATTATAACCTTTTAATGTCCTGCTCAGCTGTTTGGTTGGACCCAGTTTGAGTCTCTGTTTCATTTTGAAAAATGTGACTGAACCCATGACCCCAGTGACAGCAGGTATATGCCAAAGACTAAGGGGCCAAGGATAGAACCCTGGGGGACGCCACGGGTCAAAGGGGCCCCTGAGGAGGAGACACCGATCCTTATTAAACCTTATTATAGTTGTATTAAGTTAAATACTTCTGTTTAATTAGTCCTCACATCCCTTATTATAACAACAACATTGAATATTCAAACATTTTGAGTTGGAGACGTTTTGAGTCGGAGTCGTTTTGAGTCAGAGACGTTCGAGTCAGAGACGTTTTGAGTCAGAGACGTTTTGAGTCAGAGTCGTTTTGAGTCAGAGACGTTTTGAGTCAGAGACGTTTGAGACCGTCGCCACCCCTAAAATTCTCAACCCAAACTCAATGGCCATGACTCTCAAAGAGTCTTGGTTAGTACCTATAGCGATGCAAAGATGTTTTCTGATGTATCTGCCAAAGTTAGCATGCTAACTAGCTAGCAATTCGACTTTAATTGCCTCTAGAGGTGGTCGACCATCAGGTAAATGTAGGGTAGATATAGAATAGAATAGAATAGAAAGCCTTTATTGTCATCAGGGAATATAAAGATATTAACCTTTAATGTCCACACCAAGAAGAAAAAATCTGTTTTAATTCTTCGACATTCTAAATTTAACATATGAAGTTACATAATTCTGTCCAGTAAGACGTCACACACTTTAATATGCAAAAATAAAAACCTTACTTATCAAATAGGGCTTTATGAAAACTCGTGGTTAACGCCCCCTCCTCAGTGGCCACTCTGACCCGGGGTGACCCCCAGGGCTCAATCCTCGGCCCCTTACCTTTTGGGACATAATTGCTGCCACCGGGTCTCATTATAAAATACTATTCTTCTATGAGAAAAAGACTCAAAGTCATTTCAGGGATCAGAATGACCTGACTACCACAGAACATCTCTTTAAATTAGAATGTCCTTCAGCGCAGAGAGGAAGTTTTTTTTTGGTTTTGTTTTGTTTTTTTTCATCGGTGTGGCTTTTAGAAGGTGAAATAAAGTTGAATGCTAACAGAGCGGAGCGCCATCATCCCTTCTCTACACCGGTCGGCTATTTCCTCTGACAGACCGCCTGATACAATGGCTACTGGCTGCTGTATTCTTAGCCCGAGGCCATGTCTGTGTGTCTGTGTGTGTGTCTGTGTGTGTGTGTGTATGTGTGTGTTTGTGTGTATGCGGTTGCTATGCTGTCTCTAGGCCCTAATCTCTTTAGTGAGGCCTGTGATCCAGTTAGCAGCAGCGAGTGGCTAATGTCAGGGCTAACCGTAAGAGAGAGATCTTTGCCAGTGTGTGTGTGTGTGTGTGTGTGTGTGTGTGTGTGTGAACACATCCCTGATGAGACTGTAAACGTTCACGGGTTTGAGTGCTAGAATAAATTCAGTCATGCTCCGACACACTGATCATGTTTCCGCTCATGTAGTCGCAGAATGTGTCCACGCTCTGGTTTTGGTTCTGGGTGGGTCTATAAAAGCAGGACCCATCATTATGGATGAGAAATCAGATTAAGAGGATCCAAATTCTGCAGATTCTATTGTTCCTTCTGCAGCAGACGTTCTCCATGGTTGGAGGAAACCAGAACAGGTGCAGGAAATGGATTTTGATTTGATTTTCCTGGTCATGTCGGGGTTAAAAACCAGAAGGAAGTCAAATGGAAATCCGGTTAGTTTTTGTTTGAGAAGAAGATTCTCAGTGATCAGCAGAAAGAAGGATCCAGTAAATTCATTCACTCATTATCTGTAACAGCCACATCGACGACGAGGACAGGGTGTAGGTTATTTCATGAAAAGGTCTTAAGTACACTTTAAAAATGGACCCGTGAAACCAGAATTAACTGGATCCAATCTGTAGAATGCAGTACAAACACTTGGTCTGGACTTTTGGACTCTATAGGCTGATCCGGGCCAAAAAATTGCAACTCCGAAACAAGGTTTGTATCAAAAATACAAACGCTGATCAAACAAAAAGAGGGGATTCTGGACCGGAGCGACTTACATAAGTCGAACTTTCTAAATCTACAGAGAAATTTAGGTTTTGGTGTGAAAGGAGAAGCGGTGGTTAAAAAAAATAAAGCAGAGTATTACCCTAAAATTCCAGAAAAGTACCAAAGCTGCACCCATTCACAATGAAACGTTTTTGGGGAAGAAAAAAATAATCGTACACTGTAAAAAAAATGTGTTTGTCGAATAACTTTTTACCTCCACGCCTTTGTTTGTCCGTTTCTTTGTTTGTTTGTTAGCAAGATAACGTAAAAACTATTGGAAGGACTTGCATGAAACTTTATCCAGAGGTTGATTTTGGAATACGCTAGGGATCATTAAATTTCGGTAATGTTTCGTGATTTGAACCGTTTAAATTAAAGTAGAAGAATGTAATTTAACGCAGCAGTGCCACCTTGTGGTGAAAGAGCAGTTTTCACTAATTTAATTCATATTTTACACATGTTGGCCAAAGATCATCCTTCTGTGTAAAAATCTAAAAAATCTGCATAATTAATGCAACAAAGAGTCTTTATAGAAGATGAGGGACACACACACACACACACACACACGCACACACACACATGTTCACACACACACACTTTCATTTCTCTGCTCTGCTTCTAACCAATATTTGTTCTGCTTTATTCCGCGGGCCGCTATGCTAATACCGCCGGTACGTGATGGTGTGTCGGACGTGTGGGGCATTCAGGGGCGGCGTGTAGATGGATGCCGTAAATGTGCTTGAAGCCGTCGCGGCGTGATTTAAATGGCGGTGGCGATCAGCAGTTTCATCACACGAGCTAAAAAACTACGGCTTAAGTCACCCGCTGCCGTAGTAAACTATAAGACGCTGTCACAACGGCGGTGATGAATACGCCGCGCTAATGGCTACTCCCCTCGCTCACACACACACGTGTGTGTATAAATATATATAAAACTGAAGCGTTTTAGTGTTTTTTCTCCCTCTCGTCTTCCACATCTGTCACTCTTTGGCCCCAATCAGTTCCTTTAGGCGACATAAAAACGATACGACCCCCTCCTTCATGCATTCATTCATTCATTCCACACATTTCTCCTTCAGAGCACCTTGAGGGTCGGCCAATCAGAAGTTGTGAAATTAGAATCATTCATGGTCCGGGGCGGAATAAACGATGGATGCAGACAGACAGAAATTGAACCGAATTCTCCCCTCCCACCCGATCACGCCGCGTCACAAATCACCCGCTCCGCCGCTAATTCAGAGGTTTTACGGCGTGCGGGCCCTGGTGTGCGACATATGGTGTGTGTGTGTGTGTGTGTGAGTTTGTGTAGAAGTGTGTGTGTGTGTGTGTGTGCATATTGTAGTTGGGAGATGAGAGCGAGAGAGAAGGAAAAGATGATTTAGTGGTAAAATCATGGTGCCCAGCGGCATTATGGGACTAAATCTAATCTGCTAATGGAGAGAGGTGGGGTGGGTGGGGGGCGTGGACCTGAGTGGGAGGGTGGCATCGCAGAGGGAGGGGAAGATGAGGAAGGGAAAGGGCGGCGATGGCAGCGACGAAGGTTGTGGAAGGTTGATGGAGGACGGAGAGGAAGACGAGCGTGGAGAGGAATGAGGAAGAGGAGCAGTGGAAGAAGAAGAGAGGAGGATGAGGAAGAGTGGAGGAGGAGGAGACAGAGTGGAGCATTGAAGGATGGGTAATGAGGAATGAACAAGAACCCCAAAGATAAATGAGCTCGGACCATTCCTTCATTCATTCATTCCTTCCTTCCTTCCTTCCTTCCTTCCTTCCTTCCTTTCTTTCTTTCTTTCTTTCTTTCTTTCTTTCTTTTTTTTCTTTCGTTCTTTTTTCCTTCCTTCATTCATTCATTCATTCATTCATTCATTCATTCATTCCTTCATTCATTCATTCCTTCCTTCCTTCCTTCCTTCCTTCCTTCCTTCCTTCCTTCCTTCCTTCCTTTCTTTCTTTCTTTCTTTCTTTCTTTCTTTCTTTCTTTTTTTCTTTTTTTCTTTCATTCATTAATTTATTCATTCCTTCTTTGTTTCATTCCTTCCTTCCTTCCTTCCTTCCTTCCTTCCTTCCTTCATACATTCATTATCTGGAACTACTTTTCCTATTCAGGGTCATAGGACTCCTACGTAGGTCATCATGCCATTGATCTTCTTATATTGAATCTTTGTGTTTTTCACACATTTCTTCCAAACTGTTGGTCCAATTTAGTCCAAGTTCGGTTTCTATGAACCGATGAGGAATCTAACATCTAATAAACATACTTTAAGTTTATTATGAAAAACACTGTTTCTCAGAAATAACTTCCTGACGTTTTGTCCAATTTAGTTAAAATTTAGTGCATATGATTTATTATGAAGAGTTCAATCAGGGGGACTGCTTGTACCACGCAGGGGATTGGAGGCTTTTCATTGACAAACCCTTCTATGATGCCAGCAGAATATTTTTTCACGCCACCAAAAACGAAACTTTAGCACTGAGAAAATGCCAGAACAAACGGCGCATTGTGATGAAGACGAGGAGAACAGATGCAAAAAGAGGAGAGGAAAAAAAAACTAGGATGCAGTGAAAGGAAAAAGCAAAGGTGGAGGACGCAGGGAGACGAAGGAACTCGGGTCTAGAGTCTGACGTGTTCCTGCATATTAGAGAAATAACCCCGGGGGCGGAGTCAATGAGAGGCCGACGCCCAGGAGAGCAAAATCAGCCCATATTGCTATCATATGGTGTTGAGAAAGTTTGCACACATGACGAAGAACACAAATAGACACACCACGCTCACACAGACTCACTCTCTCTACAGACGGCAGCCATTGAGGCGTAATTGGCCCAGACTGCTAATGCTTTCCAGAATAAAACTCATCCAGTCTTTACAGGACCGGGACTAATTTCACGACTTTCTGAATCAACCTCCGCAAAAGGGATGAAGAGCACATTACGACACCTCCGACGAGATAGACACGTATGTACAGATGTAGGGGTGATTATGGGGTATCAGTCAGAGCTTTGGACACAGGTTCCCATTCACTTTAATTACAACGACTTACTCCAACTCTCTGTGAGATAGTGGGTGGTGCTACAGGCACGAACAGGATGTTTTCTCAGCTGGGGCCACCCATGATGAAGATGCATATTCATCCTCCGATGCCACGTTCACACGCACATTTCTTCCTGCAACTATCAATCGTTGTTATCTCGACGGGTCACATTCATGATTACACTGACCCGTGTCTAGATTTGCAGCAGGGTGGTGTTCTACACCTTCTCCGCCCGTTTGCATGGGTTTTCTCCAGGCGTCCAAAAACAACCAATGTGAAGGTCAATTAATTACTCTGAAAGTGTCTACAGGTGTGTGTTTGTCTCTGTGTGTTTGTCTCTATGTGTTTGTCTGTCTCTGTGTGTTTGTCTCTGTGTGTTTGTCTCTGTGTGTTTGTCTCTGTGTGTTTGTCTCTGTGTGTTTGTCTCTATATGTTTGTCTTTATGTGTTTGTCTCTGTGTGTTTGTCTCTATGTTTCTGTCTCTGTGTGTTTGTCTCTATGTGTTTGTCTGTCTCTGTTTGTTTGTCTCTGTGTGTTTGTCTCTATGTGTTTGTCTCTATGTGTTTGTCTCTGTGTGTTTGTCTCTATGTGTTTGTCTCTGCGTGTTTGTCTCTGTGTGTTTGTCTCTGTGTGTTTGTCTGTGTCTGTGTGTTTCTCTGTGTGTGTTTGTCTCTGTGTGTTTGTCTCTGTGTGTTTGTCTGTGTCTGTGTGTTTGTCTCTGTGTGTTTGTCTATTTGTGTTTGTCTCTATGTGTCTGTGTCTGTGTGTTTGTCTCTGTGTGTTTGTCTCTGTGTGTTTGTCCCTGTGTGTTTGTCTCTATGTGTTTGTCTGTGTGTTTGTCTATTTGTGTTTGTCTCTATGTGTTTGTCTCTGTGTGTTTGTCTCTGTGTGTTTGTCTATTTGTGTTTGTCTCTATGTGTCTGTTTCTGTGTGTTTGTCTCTGTGTGTTTGTCTCTATGTGTTTGTCTGTGTGTTTGTCTCTGTGAGTTTGTCTATTTGTGTTTGTCCCTGTGTGTTTGTCTCTATTTGTTTGTCTCTGTGTGTTTGTCTCTATGTGTTTGTCTGTCTCTGTGTGTTTGTCTCTGTGTGTTTGTCTCTGTGTGTTTGTCTCTATGTGTTTGTCTCTGTGTGTTTGTCTCTGTGTGTTTGTCTCTGTGTGTTTGTCTCTATGTATTTGTCTCTATGTGTTTGTCTCTATGTGTTTTTCTCTGTGTGTTTGTCTCTATGTGTTTGTCTCTATGTGTTTGTCTCTGTGTGTTTGTCTCTATGTGTTTTTCTCTGTGTGTTTGTCTCTATGTGTTTGTCTCTATGTGTTTGTCTCTGTGTGTTTGTCTCTGTGTGTTTGTCTCTGTGTGTTTGTCTGTGTCTGTGTGTTTCTCTCTGTGTGTTTGTCTCTGTGTGTTTGTCTCTGTGTGTTTGTCTGTGTCTGTGTGTTTCTCTCTGTGTGTTTGTCTCTGTGTGTTTGTCTGTGTCTGTGTGTTTCTCTCTGTGTGTTTGTCTCTGTGTGTTTGTCTGTGTCTGTGTGTTTGTCTCTGTGTGTTTGTCTCTGTGTGTTTGTGTCTGTGTGTTTGTCTGTGTCTGTGTGTTTGTCTCTGTGTGTTTGTCTCTGTGTGTTTGTCTCTGTGTGTTTGTCTCTGTGTGTCTGTGTCTGTGTGTTTTCTCTCTGTGTGTTTGTCTGTGTCTGTGTGTTTGTCTCTGTGTGTTTGTCTGTGTCTGTGTGTTTGTCTCTGTGTGTTTGTCTGTGTCTGTGTGTTTTCTCTCTGTGTGTTTGTCTGTGTCTGTGTGTTTCTCTGTGTGTGTTTTCTTTTCCCTGTATAACTTCCTAACCGTTTGTGCGATTTAGTCCTAGTAGTTTATTTTGTGCCCATTAATTGACTCGAGGAGATCGTCAACATCTTGAATAAAGCATATTTAACTCTTATAAATCCTATTTAACTCAGTAGAGGGAGTTTTTAACAGAAACAGAACTTCATATTTGATTTGAAGAGTTCAACCAGGAAGGTTTTTTTTTTCACAGTGCAGGGGGTTTGGAGTTCTTTAAGGGAGTATCTTTACCGTCGGGGTCGTTTTATACACAGATGGAGTTTCCATGACCCTTAACCCTGTTTGCCCCCTTTGGCTGGAGCAGAACCAGAACCTTCAGTGAACTCTGGTTCCGTCTAGGTGGCCCACTTCACTCTCATTGTCCCGAATCCTTTTTTCATGACTCATGCGCGTCTGATCGCCTCAGTTCAGAGAAAAAAAAACAATCTCCAGTTGGAAATGGAACCGTGGGCCCCGCCGGTAAACTCCTGCGTGGGTTTTTGAAGCGTCACCAAAAACCTCAACAATCTGCCATGACTAACGCAAACAGAACCCGGTCACATGGCAACTCCATTATCCCCATAGTAAACAGGGGCCCCCATCCCCGCAAATTATAGTATCTAAGCTACGCCGTCAACACAGAACTATCGGCAGCAGGGTCCAAAACATACAACACAGAGAGGATTGTTCTGGTGCATTACTGTCAGGACTTTAACGTCAGCACATTAAATGAAACTCTAGCTCTCTTATTGCCCCTTTCACAGTCAACCGCTGTAAAAAAAACAACAACAACACTTTGACGAAGGTCCTCAAGAGTGCAGGAAAATAAGCCCGGACCCCCCAATAAATCACGGCGAGACGATGGCCAGCCGTTACGCCGAAAGTGATACTGAGCAGCAGCGAGCCGCGATGTCAGGCTCCAACGTCTCGTGTCGAGACGTTCGCTTCACAGGTCGGCGAAGGAAAACACAGATGCAACGTTACACCGCGGCTTAGACAATTACAGCAAATTACAGCGAGGCTCGGCAGCGGCCGGCGTCTTCATGAGGTAATGTACGGTTTTAAACACGGGCGAACGCGGCTCCGCTTACTCACTCGGGTCACGGGCGAGCCGCTGCAATCAAATAACCATTAGTGTTGAATGTTAGCGCTGAGGGAAAGCAGAGGTTGGAATAAATTAGGAGAATGATTCTTTTATTTTTGGGAAATGCAGGATGATGACAAACAAAGTTGTTGTTTTTTTCATTCAGAGATGAAGGCTGTAACGATCGAAAGTCGACTTTTAGAACATCTAAACAATTTCATCTCATCATGTCAATTCATTTGATGCTTTTCCTAAAGCATGCGCTCACAAATGGTCCCTGAACGCATCATTTTGAGGTACAGTATGCCACTATTTTAAATGTCCTTTAAATGTTTGTTTAAATGTTTCATTGAATTCTTCTTTTTTTTTTTATTCTTAATGATTGTCGTTACCATTTATAAAAGCTTGCGCTCAAAAACGGTCCCTGAACGCATCATTTTAAATGCTATTTTTATAATGTTTTTTATGTTCAAATGGTTCAAATGTTAGTTTTGATGCTTAAATGTCTTAATGTTTTAATGCTTTGATGTTTTTTTTCCAATTCTTAATTCATGTCATTACATTTAATAAAACCTTGCGCTCACAAACGGTCCCTGAAGGCATCATTTTAAATACTACTTTTAGAATGTTTTCATGTTCAAATGGTTCAAATGTTAGTTTTAATGCTTAAATGTCTTAATGTTTTAATGCTTTGATGTTTAAAAAAAAATCGTATTAAATGTCATTACCATTAATAAAAGCTTGCGTTCACAAATTGTCCCTGAATGCATCGTTTTAAATGCTACTTTTTGAACATTTCAATGTTCAAATGATTCAAATGTTAGTTTTGATGCTTAAATGTCTTAATGTTTTAATGCTTTGATGGTTTTTTTCTTCTCAATTCTTAACAGATGTCATGTCAATTATTTACATTAACACACGCTTGAATTCACAAACTGTCCCTGAACGTATCATCAATATTACATAATATATTACATAAATATTATTATATAATATTTTTCATTTAAGTCAGATTCAGATTTTTACTGTAAAAAAACAACAAAAAAACAACGTGTGATCAAATGATTTTTGTCATTTTATGTTCCATCTACAACGTCTAAGATATTAAATTAAGTTTCTTAGTTTACTTCCAGTCTTTTGCAGCTGAATATGGCAGTAGATGTAAAGATTTGATTCATTTGTATTTTATTCTAATTTCTGTCTTCATTCATGCTTTTGATCCCGATGAGTTTTCCGGTCTTGCAGAGGCCACTGAGGAGTTCAGACAGTAGATGGCGCTGTGAGGCTTCTCTCTGCACAAATTAATCTTTTCAGATCACTATCAGTCTCTCCACCTGCTCATCAGCACCGGTGGATCAGCACCACCCGCTCCACCTACATGTCAAAATTCAGCAACACTCAAAGTGAGCCTGGGAGGAAAAGCATAATCTGGTCTTCAGAGGTGGATCAAACGTTCACTCCAAAACAAACTCCACATGTCGCACTGTAAAAACAAACGGCTCTCTGAAATCTACGGCGCTTTACTGTGTTTGGGAATCTGTGAAGGCTGCAGGCAGTTCCACTCTCAGGAACTGTGTATAAATACACTCATCCGAGAGTAACTGTGGAAATCACAGTAATAAAAGGCTACCGTAGAAGATCACAGGAAACTATTTTGTAAAGTCAGCAATTACAGTAAGCCATCGCAATTACAGTAAGCCATCGCTTCCTTCCTACAGCAAATGGTGTCTACACATTGTATAAGATCACAGTAGTCAACCGTGTACTGTAAAAAAAAAACAGAGCTGTCCGCTAAAGAACAAATGTACAACATGATTTTAACTAAATGAGAATGACAGTAGCCAATCAGATAGAGGACAAAATATCGATACCTGATAACGTACTACTGCAAAGAATTACAGTAAGTTATGATATATTGTTAGAAGAAATCACAGTAACTGTTCATGAACTGTAGTAAACCTGAGTCAGCAATCTGATAATGTGGAGAATAACAGTAACTGATAGCATACCCTATAGATTTACTGTAAGTGGGGATATACTGTAGAAAATCACCGTGTTTATGTACTGTTGAAATCACAGTAATTAAAGACTACTGTAGAAAATCACGGTAAATGATGATGCACTGTAGAAAATCACAGTAAATGATGATATACAGTAGATAATTAGAGTGGGTGATCTCATACTGTACAAAATTACTGTAATTTATCACATAATTGAGTAAAATTACAGTAACAATAACTGACCCGGAATGTAACGGTAACTTTGTTGACAATGTCTTCCACTTAATTAGTATCGCAGTCATTTATTATTGATTATCGTTTATTTTAATGACTTTTCTGATGAAATTTATTGCAGATATTTTAAGTAAATGGTCAAATATTATCCAATATCTACTTATTCTGTTGCGTGAATAAATTAAAAGCATACGATTACTACCGCCTACTTATAAACCTCATTTATACGGATTTATTCCTTATATAAGGGCTAAGGTGAAAAAAAAAATCAACATGTTCCGCCTCCTGTCATTGATGAATATTGCTGATGTCACTCTTTCCCAGTGACTCACCATGACTTTGCATTAAAAGTGAACCTTACTCTGAAATTAGATGGAAATTTTTAATTCCGATCGTGGCAGGAGTAAAGATGATTCATGAATGAGGGTTTTGCACCTTATAGCTTTGCATTTAAACCTATTTGTCATTTCTTATTACGTGTTTCATTAGACCCGATCCGCTGAGGACTGTTGAGACGCAGCGGCGGCATAATTTCCCCATTAGACGCCCCCCAATCCGTCATTGTTGGATACGAATGCAGCCGACACGCTGTTCATTAAGCCGACGGAGGAGAAGCAGAGTTGGCATCAGGAGGAGAAACAGAGAGCGAGGAGAGATGTCTTTTCTTTTTTTCTCCACACCTGTTGTGTCAGTTGTTCCTCCTCCTCCTCCTCCTCCTCCTCCTCCTCCTCGGGTTCATCTGTCTGTCTTTCTTCTCCCTCTGGAGAGGAGACACTAGAAGATCTGTGAACCATTATCCCCCTCTCACCCCATGGCATCGAGAGTCTAATATGCTCCCAGCGTGGAATTAGTGTGTGTGAGGGAGAGAGAGAGAGAGAGAGAGAGAGAGAGAGAGAGAGAGCAGGTTTATGTGTTTATATACCAGTCAGCCATAACATTATAACCACCTGCCTAATACTGCATAGATTACATTTCTTTGCTCCAGCAGACCTCTGGAGGTGTTCTGTGATATCTGGCCCCGAGATGTTCACAGCAGATCCTTCCAAGTCCTGGAGGAGGTGAAGGGGGGACCCTACGGATCAGACTTCCTGTTCGGTGCTCCTCACAGATGCTAGATATGATTTAGATCTGGAGGTCAAGCGAACACCTTGAACTGGTTGTTGTGGTCCTGGAAGCATTCCTGCGGCGAGTCAGGGAGCGTCATCCTGCTGGAAGACGCCACTGCCATAAGGGAGTGTAGTCTCCCTGAAGGAGGGTAGTCGGTCTGCAACTACATGTCAGGACCCACGGTTTTCCAGCAGAACATTGACCGACACATGACTTCTCCCATAGTACATCTCTTACTATGTAAGTGACTCGGCTGACTGGACATCTTCTGCCATCGCTGGTGGTTCTGTTCCGATGCTGACAGGCTCTTCGTAGGTTCTTTCAGCACTGGACAGAGGTCAGCATAGGGGGGGTGAGCAGTTATGCAGAGGGATCTGTTCTGGGATCACTCCCCATGTGCATAAATTCCCTCCTTGGAAAACTTTGGTAGGATCTAACCACTGCAGACCAGGAACACCCAACAAGACCTGTAGTTCTGGAGATGTTCTGACCCAGTTGTCTGGCCATCACGATGCATCAAAGTCGTCATTTTTCCTGCTTCCATCACATCAACCACAGGAAACAAAAAAAAGTTCAGTTGCAGCCTCTTATCCATCCGAGCCTCCGACCAGTAACCATGGTAACAACGATAATCAATGCATTCTGCGGTCGTAATGTTCTGGCTGATGGGTCTGTGGATCTCTGGTTGTTTGGATGTGTTTGCGGTCTCAGCATGTGGGTCTGTATGTGTGTTTTGTGTTCTGTCACAGATGCTCCACAGGATTTCTCTGCGTCTCTTTCTCATTTCCTCCACGCAGAGATTAGAGCCGGAGAAGAGCAGCATTATCAGACGGCTGGAAATTACATCTCAGCGGGGGGCTCCACGCCTTTTCATCCCCTCTTCCACACCTCCGTCTGACCTCTTCTCCTCCCCCCATTCTCCTCTATCCCCCTCTTATCCTCTCTTAAAGGCTTATCTCTGCCTTTATCCTCCCAACCCACTCCTCTTCGTCACAACACCGGCCTTTCCTCCATCTTCACTTTTCATCCGTCTGCAGACTTCAGCTCCACCTTTACCTCATCTCTCCATCTCCTCCTTCCTCCCGCTCGTTCTCGTCAACATGATGTATTTATACTAGAAGTATAAGACAAGACATTTTAAAAGATGCAAACATGACGCCAAAAAAAAGGAGCACAGCGATGAAGAACCGTTCAGGATGACCTCCGATCCTGTGAGGTCTTCTTTAAATCGTCACGCTGATTTGATTTGTACTTTTGCGGCCCGACGTCGCCATGACAATGACAAAACAAACAAACATCAGTGCAGCGGATCAACAGAGGATCAAAGTTCTGGGTTTGATGCTCGGGTCCAGTGGAAACACGCAGAATCACATCGTCGCGGCGCTGGTCTGGTCTGCACTACAAAAATATTTGACCTAAAACTACAGAAATGAATGTCAGTCATTAGAAATATGTGGATGGAATGCTTGCTGATCCCTGATTGGCTGTCGGACTCCCAACGAGCAGAAACAACCTGTTGTGACTTTACCTGAATCCAAAGAGAGAAATAAACCCGTCATATGTTTGATTAGATTATCCTCATCATCAACTTCCTCATTGGTTCTCACACCAATGTGTGTGTATGTCTGTGATGTCTTCGTGTGTGTGTGTGTGTGTGTCTGTATGTGAGTATGATGTGTGTGTGTGTGTCTGTATTAGTGTGTGTCTGTGTATGTGTGTGTGTATGTCTGTTTGTGTGTGTCTGTATGAGTGTGTGTCTGTGCTTCTGTGTGTCTGTATGTGTGTATGTCTCTGTGTGATGTGTGTGTGTGTGTGTGTGTGTGTGCATGCCTCTGTGTGATGTGTGTGTGTGTGTCTGTATGTGTGTATGTCTGTGTGTGATGTGTGTATGTGTGACTGTATGTGTGTGTCTTTCTGTATGAGTGTGTATCTGTGCGTCTGTGTGGATGTTCGTGAGTATGTCTGTGTGTGTGTGTGTATGTGTGTGTGTGTATGTGTGTGTCTTAGTGTGTGTGTGTGTGTGTGTGTGTGTGTGTCTTAGTGTGTATTTGTGTGTGTGTGTGTGTGTCTTAGTGTGTATTTGTGTGTGTATGTGTGTGTCTTAGTGTGTGTGTGTGTGTGTGTGTGTGTGTGTGTGTGTGTGTGTGTGTGTGTGTGTGTTAGGTCTGCCGATGCTATCTCCTCTCTCATTGGCGGAGAGGAAGGAAATGAACAGTCAGTCACACTGACAGAAACACGGTCACTGCCGGACGCCGCTAACACAGATATAACTCTTCATGTCATAGTCGCTGCTGCCGGTCCGGCTGATCCCATCTGTAATCCTGGAGCACGCAGAGATTCTGCTGGTTCTGCGGGTCGCTCCATGGAAGGAGACATGTTTCACATACATACACAAAATCTGATGCAACGCCAGTCAAAACGAAACAAGAAGCAACACAATTTCTTTTTTTCTTTCTTTTTTTGTCTCAATCTCCTCCATCATTGAGTTTAATTTATAAAACTGTTGTTCATTTGTTGCTCATTTGGATACGCCTCCTTCCTGTTGAGCTTCAGGTTGGATTTCTGACGACATTAAATACCATCTGGTGAGATCAGTGAGATACGTACATCTTCTACGCCTTCACTGATCCAGGAGCAGTACATAATGTTTTGGAGAAGATGACAAACCCTCAGAGACACCGTGAGGAACTGTTTCCCCCCAAAAGCAAAAAAAATAAATTGGACCTAAATTGGACCAACAGTTAAAAAGTTGCAGCCCAAAAACAGCATTTTTGTAACCAAACTCCCCCTAGTGTGTAAAACGTGAACTGTTTGAGTAAAATCTGACATTTACACGACGGATCTCCTCGACCCGATTCATATTCACCAAATTTGGACTAAATCAGACAAACTGCTGAGAAACTGTGGCCCCAAAACTTCTTGAGATGAATCTCCCTCTAGTGTCGGGACTAAGTAACCAACCTTTTCCCAAATCACTCCAGTTCTTCCTCACATAAAGGTCTATCACGGTATAAAGTTTGAAAACGATCAATGAGAAGGTTTTTGAGTTATGGCGTCAAAACGTAGGATCTGAAGCGGCGATGAGGATTCCTTACTATCCCAACTTTTTCCGGATATAATTTGTTCGGCATTTTGTACGACTCTTTCTGTTCTTGGCTCCACCTCATGACCTCCATCTTCAAACTTTCCCTCATCCTCTTTTCTTCGCCATCCTCTTCTCTCCGCGGCGTTTGAACCTGAACAACATTCGTACCGTTGGGCGTAACCGCGGATGGCGTTCGGCTCCTTATTTGCAATTTTGCGTCGCAATCTGTCCGATTGCGTTGCTCAGGCATTCGTCGACCCGGGTCTGAGGATAGACGGAGAATCTTAGCCTTCTCTCCTCCTGCTAGGGCTGCTAGTTTGAAGCCACGGAGATTACATGCGGCGCCGTCGCTCATGTAGACACTGATCAAATATACGATCACTGTGACAAGCCTCAGCGGACTCGTAGAGGAAAGAGAGATCGGCGCCGGAGGAGAGGGTGAAGCGGAGGAATGGGCCGACCCGCCTCGTTTGGCCTCTTAGAGGAAATGTAGGAGGACAGGAGGAAGTAGAGGAAGAAAACACACACACACACACGTATACGTATACGCGGCGTAGCGTTCGTAAATCACCCATCTAAATGTTAATTCGGACCAAATGGCGCGTTTGAATAGGTTAAGTGGACCTTCTGAGCTGGTGGACCTTCTGTCGGTCCTTCGGTAAAAGCCCATTTCTGATCCCCAAACATCATTTGTGTCAAACAGCAGACTGCTGGGATTTCTCGCCGCGTGATGGACTCTGTCGTTTCAGGCGGCGCTTAATTCAATAAGAAGATCGGGTCTGCTTCTCCGAGACGGAGACGGCCCGGACCGTCGTGGAGCCAGAGGCAGAATTTGATTTCGGGCGGCATTACCGCCAGGATTCATTCATTTCCTGCGACCTCTTATCCTGTCCAGGGTTTGTGCGGGGATGGGGCCCATCACAGCCGACCACAGGGTCCACCCTAGATCAGCCAGCATTGTATCGGGGGCCATTTCAAACCAGTGGACTATTTAGGGTCACCAAACCCACTTTTGGTTTTATTAGTTCCACCATTTCCGGCCTGAATGATGTCACAGACAGAGACGCCGTTTTTGGTGACACCGTGAGCCGACGGTTGAGATCAAAGATGGATGAAATCAACTCCAACCTTCGTGGATGCTTCCTGGACATGGAGACCCCTCCTGGAGGAGACCCTGAGGACATGCTGGACGGGGGACAAACCTCAACATGGCTCTCTCTGGTGGACCAGAGGAACGTAACGCTGTCCACAACTGGTCCTCCTGGAGGGCTGGTGACTATGGACACTTGATCCGGGCTATTTAAGTCCAGATCGGTCCAGGAGGGTTAAAGGCTCAGTTCGCCAGATTTAGCATGCAGCTCCTGTAGCCGCGGCTCACAACGTCGCTCAGCTGAGTAACGGCGTCTGACGGATCAGTTGGCGCCTCGGACCCGTTTGTGTGGGTTATTTTTAACAGCGGGCCCACGAGGCGTCCTCGGGGGTTCCATTAAACTCTCAGTGTCACTTACACAGAGGTTGGGGGGTTAAGTAGGGGGGCTGCAGCGTTAGACTGACAGGTGGAGGGAAATGGCTACCATGACAAACTACTGGAGCGCCGGTACCGGCCCCACTGCGCCCTGGTGACACCTGAGCGTTCCTGCCCCGTGTAACGATGACTGAAAACACACAGAGGGGACGGCGGCGGCGTCTGAGGCGACCTGAGTGACGTCAAGAGGGGGGGGGGGGGGGGGGGGGGGGGGGGGGGGGGGGGGGAGAGATACGGCGAGAAGGGTGGAGCAGAGGGAGGCAAACAGGAGGGAGAAGGGAGACGCCAGGTGGAGAAAAAGGAGGTTCCACTTCACAACAAGAGAGGAGGTGAGTTCATTCATTCGTATATTTTAATATTATTATTTTTTTTTTCTTGTATTTGACAGAAATTGTTCCAAACATTTATTATTAAATCTAAGAGTTATTTCTGTTTGACGCATGTTTAAAATCTTATTTCTAAACAACTTTGTTTTACAGATTTGTGTTAAGAAAAGATCCCGAAAAAACATAAATGTTGTCATGTGTGTGTGTTTGAGTGTGACTGTGTGTGAGTGAGTGTGTGTGTGTGGGTGTATGTGTGTGTGTGTGTTTGAGTGTGTGTGTGTGAGTGTGTGTGTGTGGGTGTATGTGTGTGTGTTTGAGTGTGACTGTGTGTGAGTGTGTGTGTGTGTGAGTGTGTGTGTTTGAGTGTGAGTGTGTGTGTGTGTGTGTGAGTGTGAGTGTGTGTGTGTGTGGGTGTATGTGTGTGTGTGTGGGTGTATGTGTGTGTGTGAGTGTGTGTGTTTGAGTGTGACTGTGTGTGTGTGTATGTGAGTGTGTGTGTTTGAGTGTGAGTGTGTGTGTGTGAGTGTGTGAGTGTGTGGGTGTATGTGTGTGTGTGAGTGTTTGAGTGTGACTGTGTGTGAGTGTGTGTGTGTGTGTGTGTGAGAGTGTGTGTGAGAGTGTGTGGGTGTGTGCGTGTGTGTGTGTGAGTGTGTGGATGTGTGTGTGTGTGTGTTGTGTGTGTGTGGTGTGTGTCACTGATGAAGTAAAATATGAGAAGAAAGAAAGAGAAGATATCAGAGAATAATAGAATGTGTTCACAGAAAATGAATGTTACGACCTCCAGCACAGTCCTACAGATGGTGCACACACACACGCACGCCCGCACACACACACACACAAACACACACACACACACACACAGACAGACACACACACACACACACACACACACACACACACACACACACACACACACACACACACACACACACACACACCTGCTGGAGCTGGATGAATGATTAACTGGAAAGCTGTATGATCCATTTACATCATAACCAGCTGCATTTTACTGGATTATCGCCCTCCCCCCGCTCCCTCTCTCTCTCCAGTAACAATGTGTGTGTGTGTGTGTGTGTGAGGATAACGGCGAGGAGACGTGGGGGTGTCATGTACTCTACGTACACCTGTGGCTTGAAATAATAAAGAGGGGGACATAAAACAGTAGATTGGAGACTGGATTAATGGAGGTCGGTTCGTTTCACAGGAAGTGAATGAATGTTCCTTCATAAAAACCTAAAACCCACTGATCAAGACGGAGATGGAGACGACTAATCTTCCCAGAAACCCACACCTGTGCGTCAGAATGTCACACTTCCTGGTTATATTCCTGGGTCTCTGCTGTGGAGACGATGAAGAAGTCTCGCCTTAAAACCAGGTTTCTATGGAAACAACTGAAATAATAAATGTAGAAATATCCAAACAATGTACATAAAGTGTGAGTTAAACTGAACGCCCTTCAGGTCACCTTCAACCGTTTCCACGGAAACCACACAAAATAACAGGCCAAAGTACAAAAGAAGATTCATGAAAAGTTTCATCCATCCATCCAGCTATCTGTCTATCTGTCTGTCTGTCTGTCTATCTGTCTGTCTGTGTGTCTGTGTGTCTGTGTGTCTGTCTGTCTATCTGTCTGTCTGTGTGCCTGTGTGTCTGTCTGTCTGTCTGTCTATCTATCTGTCTGTCTGTCTATCTATCTATCTGTCTGTCTATCTATCTGTCATCTGTCTATCTGTCTGTGTGTCTATCTATCTGTCTGTCTATCTATCTGTCATCTGTCTATCTGTCTGTGTGTCTATCTATCTCTCTGTCTGTCTGTCTGTCTGTCTATCTAACTATCTATCTGTCTATCTGTCTGTCTGTCTGTCTGTCTCTCTATCTGTCTGTCTGCCTGTCTGTCTGTCTGTCTGTCTGTCTATCTAACTATCTGTCTGTCTGTCTGTCTGTCTGTCTCTCTATCTGTCTGCCTGTCTGTCTGTCTGTCTGTCTGTCTGTCTATCTAACTATCTGTCTGTCTGTCTGTATTTTAAAGACATCTCGATCTTTTTGCTGAAATGAAATTTAGGAAAAACTGGAAAAATTCCCATGAAATCATAATAAAATCATTTATTTGGTAAATGTTCGTCATGATTAAGTCGTATTTTGAAATCTGGCAGGCGACTCATAACAAGTCAGTAACACGGCAATCACACGATAGAGTGTGCGTGTGTGTGTGTGTGTGTGTGTGCGTGTGTGTGTGCGTGTGTGTCAGTTACAGTAACTCTTTAAAACGGCTCATTTCATTCCAGCATCAGCCAACACACACACACTGCTGTCTGATCCAAAGGCAACACCCCCACACATATGGACCGCAGACACACACACACACACACACACACACACACACACTAACACACACACTCTCTCTTTCGTCCATCTACTGCTGAAAGTGTATTTAGATTTTCTTTCTATCTTCACCTCTTTCTGTTGGAGGTGGTGAAAAAAACAGATTCACAGTAAATAACCCAGATCAGAACCAGCATCAGAACCCACATCAGAACCAACATCAGAACCCAGATCAGAACCCACATCAGAACCCACATCAGAACCCACATCAGAACCAGCATCAGAACCAGCATCAGAACCCACATCAGAACCAACATCAGAACCCACATCAGAACCAACATCAGAACCAACATCAGAACCAACAGAATGTATTCTTTGAGTGTAAAAAAAGAACGTCAACAAAATAAAAAACAAACTTTTCCTCAGAAACGTTTCTCAATTTGTCCAAAACGATCTGGTCAACAATGTTTGTCCAGAGAAAAGTAAACCCAAAAAAGATGAAAAAGAGAAAGTTCTTTTCAAACCTTGAGAAGAATAAAGACTAAAGAAGATTTCAGAATAAAATAAGATAGAATTCTGTGAAAAATGAATTGAAAATTTAAAAATGTTTGTTTGTAAGTAGAGTTATCTCATTTTAAGATTTTATCAATTTAAAATACATTATTTATGGGATTTTTTTAATACATTTAAGTTATTTATTATATACTTATTAACATTTATAAATATTATTGAAATAATAATATCATTATTTAAGCTGCATTAAATGTATTTATGCAGTTTTTTTATTTTATTTCCTGCGATTAAAAAGTCGTTTTCATTCCCATCATATATATATATTTTAAATCTAAGAAGTTGAAATGAGCGTCATTTGAAAGTTTGATTTAACTTTATTTTATTTAACAATAACATCAATAAGATTCAAAATTGTGAGAAAAAAAATATGAATGATTTAAGAAAAGAATTAACTGAATAAGAAAAATATTATTTTAATGTGTAGTGATAAAATCATAAGTTCTAAAAGTTAAATCGTTACCTCACTTTTATTTATGTCATATCTATAAATTCTAATCCTGTGTAAATAAAATTTACTCTTTTTTTTCCTTCTTCTTCTTCTTCCTGCAGCTGTTGGAGAGAAAACCCGTCCAACAGCTGAGGAAGAGGAGAGGAGAGGAAGACAGATGGAGCGGAATGAGAGAGAACGCAAAATAAAGCACGGAGGGAAAGGATCTCTCAGCAGGACCGACAAACGGACGGATGATCTACGATCTTTGTCTGCCGCTTCAACCACAGAAGAAGAAGTCGGCGAAGCTCTCGGTGACCTTCCTCCTCCTGCTGACTATTTGACTTCACAGCTTCATAAAAAAACTCCTAGCTTCATTTCTGACAGACGATTTGGGCTTTGAATAATAAACTTTCAGGATATAAGAATAATAAGAAAAATAAGAATAATGAGAATAATGAGAATAATGAGAATAATAAGAAAAATAAGAATAATGAGATTAATAAGAATAATGAGAATAATGAGATTAATAAGAATAATGAGAATAATAAGAATAAAAGAATGATAAGAATGATAAGAATAATAAGAATAATAAGAATAATAAGAAAAATAAGAATAATGAGAATAATAAGAATAATAAGAATAATAAGAATAATCAGAATAATGACAATAATAAGACTAATAAGAAAAATAAGAATAATCAGAATAATGAGATTAATAAGAATTATAAGAATAATAAGAATAATAAGAATAATGAGTTTTCTAGTTTAGCTTGATTTTAGCTTCCTTGTATTTTATTACATTTTCCTCATAACGATGTCGTGACTGAACTGTTTTGCTGCCCTGGTGTAAACATATGTGATGATGAAGCCGCTTCTTCTTCTTCTTCAGATGCGTAGTGACCAGCCATATCATTACAACCACCTGCTTCAAATAGCGCAGATCCCATTTCTGGGTCTTGGATGCATCTCATGTTCTGACGCCTTTTTTATCAGCAGTTTGTTGCAGTTCTTACGGGGGACTCTGCAACACGGGCGAACCTTCTCTGCCGAAGAGCATCAACGAGCCCGTGACCCAAAGGTTGACCTTTGGGTAGGTGCTAACCACAAAAGACTGGGAACACACCACCAGACCTCCCATTAGGGAATGCTCTTTCCCTAGTGGGAGGTCTTACCAGCAGAACATAATCCAAAGCATCACACCTCCTCCCCCAGCTTACCCTCCTCCCATAATGCATCCTGCATGTGCTCTTCACCCAGTGGGCTGCGCACACGCACCCGGCCATCCACATACACGACGTGGAAGAACATGTGATTCATCAGACCGGGCCACAATGGTTTGTGGTCCCATTACATTCCTGACTTGCCCATAAAAAAGAGCTTCCAGCAGTGGAAAGGGGTCAGCGTGGTCACTCCGACCGGTCTGTGGCTGAGCAGCAGGCCGTGACGTCTACGTGTGTGCTGACACCTCCTTTCTATCGCAGTTTGTTCTACTGTGGCCCGTCTGAGGGATCGGACCATCTGGCCTTCACTCCTCACATGCATCATCAAGTTTTGGGCATCCATGACCCCGTAGCTGGTCCACCAGAGTTCCTAAGGCCACTACAGACCAGGATCAACCAAACAAGACCTGCAGTCTTGAGAAGTTCTGGAGAAGTTTTGACCCAACTGTCTAGCAATCACACGGTGGTCGTGGCAAATTTTACACCTTCAGGACAAAGTGTTAGCGTTCTATCAAATATATCCTACCTACCGACAGGTAACCATGGTAACAAGATAATGTTATTCTGACTTTTACCAGCTGTCAGTGTACGTATGGGCCCGTTAAAGGTCATCGCCCCCCATTCCTTCGCTCAGCCTGAAGAAACGGAAACTGTTTTAGAAATAGATGCTGAGAAAAAAGGCAACTACACAAAAAGGGTCAACTAAACGTAAAAATGTCCCCAATCCCCTGCGTTGTACAAGCAATTGACCCGATCGAACTCCTCAAATTAAATCTGAAGTTACGTCCACAGTATTTTTCATTAAAAAAAAAAAAAGGGTCCCCCCAGTGGGTAAAGTGTAGAACTATTAGAGTAAAATATGATTTATACAAAATAGATCTCCTATATGAACCACATTTGGACTAAAATCTGGCTAATGTCTAGAAAGTTATGTCAGAAATAGAGTTTCTTGTGGAAAAACTTCCCCTAATGAATAAAATATGAACTTTAATAGTTAAATATGATAAGTTCAAGATAGAACAAACGGTTTGGAAGTTATCTCTGAAAACATTTGGAGATAAAGCTCCTCCTAGTGTCTGAAATATACAACCAACCTTCCCCAAAATCAACCCACTCTTTTCTCCCACTACGCCCTAAGTGAGAATAAAATCTGAAAATAATCCGTGAAATGGTTTTCGAGTTATTGCGTAAAAAATGAAGGCTCTGCGGAGGATGACGAGGAGTCCACAATATCGCCGACTTTTCAGGGATATAAAAAAGCCCCCCAAAAATGTATTTTAATCTGGTGGCTCTGAATAATTTGTTGAGTTATGTGGTTAATATAGATTAGCTGATCTTAAATAACAACCCCAAAGTATGTTTGGCAAAGTTTGAATTCAAAAAAAGACATGTGGATCAGTGAAGAAGGTTTCGATCATTAGAGGCTAAAGCTGCACAATAATGCTACACTTGGAAATCTGGAGGACGAAGGCCCGCATGTTTATAATGGTTGGCCACTAAAAGAATTTGACATCTGCAAATATTTTCTTTTCTGCTTTAGTTGCTCCAACCCAGACTGATTGTAGAGCTCACCCTCTGTCAGTCAACCCGAACATCCAGCCCCCGCCCCCCGCCCCCCCCCTGATAGCTTTGGGTCCCAGAAACCTTAAAACCGTCACATCTCCGCTTTCTCCATCCAATTTTTCCTTCAGGTCTCAGGAAAAAAACAAACATCCACCACCTCACCAGAAATCTGGTTCCAGTTTGAGGCAGCGCTGAGGTTGAGGGTGGGGGTGGCTCCAAGGCAGCTGAGGCTTATAAATAAAAATAACAAAATATCCACCGTCTCCCGGCGCTCCGGTGTCTCTCGCCCCGTAGACGCCGCCATTTCTGACTCTTCCCACCTTTTACAGGAACAGGCGTGTATGAGGTTGTTGTTATCAGATATTATGATGGAGTCGTCGACAAATGAAAGTGAGGAGAGGAGAGTCAGATATTGGTGAAATATGGATTTTGTGGAGGTTTTTAATGACATTCCAAGTTTATAGACTTCCTGTTTGTTCCCTCTTTAAACGTCTGTATTGTTTTATCCGCTCTTTTGCTTTTCCAGATCTACCTGACCTCCACATGACCTCTTGAGCTGCTTTTTGCTGCTGTTATTGTTAACTCTTGTACACATGTAACTTATTTACAGCAATCAGCCATAACATTAAAACCATATGGCTAATATTTGTAGGCCCACCCTGTTGCCAGCTCTGCGATGCGCCATGTCTGTCAGAACCAGCATGAACTGTTTTTAGCAATATTATGCTACAGTAGCTCTTCTGTGGAACAACAATGGCCAACCTTGATCTCTAGGCACATGGGGCACCCATGTCCCCATCAACGGGTCACTAGTCGTCCTTCTTTAGGACAACACCGGACAACACCGGACTACACAGTCGGACCTTCACTCCTCATGTACAACAATGAACCCTTGATCCTGTCAGCACCTGCTCACATGTTGTCCTTCCTCAGATCACTTTGGGAGGCACTAACCAGGAGCACCACAACCGGACTTGCAGTTCTGGACATCTTCTGATCCAGCTGTCCATGCATTACACTGATTACAGTTCCTGCTTCCAACACATCAATGTCAGGGAAAAATATGCCAAATAGGTCCCACCCACTGACAGGTGGCACCCAAACAAGATAATCAATGTTATTCTGACTTCACCTCTTGGTGGTTGTAATGTTATGGCTAATCGGTGTAAACGTATGTTTGCGCTTTTGTTGACGAGTGCGTTTTTTTTCTGAAGCCTTACTGCTTAGACAAAAGGCAGGTTGCCATCATGAAAGGACTCCAGGAGAAACACCTTATTATAATAAAAGAAACTCCAGGGGATCCAAAAGCGTAACAGCCAACGCCAGAACTTTATTACATAATTATCGAGGGGAATTGTTGGGAAAATCATCAAAAGTCAAGATCGGCTTGAATCGCGGATGAAAGACTTTGGAAAAAATGATCTGCAGATTCCCAAATGCTCACCTTCCCCTGTGTTGCATTGGTTCTGACACCTTTATGGGGCACAGATGGTTCCAGAAACATACCAGAGCAGAGTCGTAGCGCCCGCCAACGCTCAGCGCTAATCACCTCAAGCTCTGGACACCTTACCTTCAGCAGAAAAACACGCACGCACCTGATGATAAAAGCCCATAAATACATAAATACTCTGCAGGATGCTGGAGCCAAACATCCATTTAAGGCTTTGAAATGGTCAACGATGATGTTATACCTCATTCATTCATTCCCTGATCTATCCAAGAAGACACCACCCAGGTGGTGATGAGATCGACGCCCGATCAAAGATCTCGACAGCTCTCGACGACCATCGTATCAATTCAAAGTTAGCACACATGCTAGATGTGAGAATCAGTTCTTCAACTTTCTGCCTGTCCAGGATCGGGTTGTGGCGGCAGAAGGTCCAGGCGGGGATCCAGCTCACCTTTAAAGGGATTCCAGGGCGTTCCCGGGCCGGATGAGATATGTGAGGCTTCTATTTTTGGTTCTTCTCCCCGTTGGAAAAGCCCAAAAGCTTGAAAGGGAAAAAAAGCCCCATCAACTTCAACATTCTCTTTTCGACGCTCCTCTACCTCCATCTGAGGTCTAATTGTGAACTGGGAGCTTTGCCTCACAGTTCTGTTCCTGTGATGGTTAAAACGCCTGTTCGACCCGGTTATGTTCCACATATGGTCCAGATTCTGATCACTAATGAGTAAAATCCAAAGATATATCAACTCTTCTTTGAAGCGACAGAAACCCCCCCGACCTTGATGGAGCAGTCCGTCGTTTCTATTGGAAAAAGAGGCTAAGAGACTTTTATATTTCAGTCATAGGGTTTGTTTGTATGGAAAGAAAAGTATTTCCACAGTTAACTTTTATGTCACCAGTAAGTACTAGTACCCGGTATTCATGAGTGCTCAAGGGTAAGTACTTGAACTTCTCGTTGGTTCATACCTACTTTTTCCTCTTCGTTTTTAACTGCCCGACTTTTGGTCACCAACTCTTAAACATCAAACGTTTTGGTTTCCTAGGACTCAACATCGATCCAAGGACAAAAAAGTCAAAATGTCAAAATCTACACTTTGATGGACTAAGTTGCCAAAGTATTTCTTAAGTCTCTGCAAACTAGGATGTCAGACTGGACTGAAGGAACTGAAGGCGTCGGTAGAAAATCAATGTAAAAGCTTCAGCCTTTTAAAAGTGGTCAGAAATAACGACTGTCACAGTGGCCACGAAGAAGAGCATAATCTCAGAGGGGAGTCGTCTTCATCGTTTCACACAAATCTGCATAAAACGCCATTACGACCAGCTAATGGCGACATCGTAGTAAAAGTAGAAGGGGACTGGATACAGCGTAAACCTTGAGCGAGGTTAGGGTTAGGGTTTATCGCATTTATCCATCAGAGACATTAAGGCCAAATATAACAATGACATCAAAGCCACCATAGATGGAAATAGCGAAAAAATTATTATTTTGTAATATCTGAGAAAGTGAAACCAAATTCCCGACTCCAGCTGTTTATCTGGATCCGCTCCAAAATCTAATGGACTCTTCCTCTCTAAACGCCAAATCCGTGGAAAAATACAGATTTTGGGATGTTAAATCAAAATCAGGATCATAGTCAGAATCCCCTTTTCTGGATGGACTTTAAAGTTATAACTTTAATATCTTGCAATTGTATTGAAAGTGAAACCCATTTTTTGATTTATCTAAATCCACTTTACAGTTTAATGATATATTCTTCATCTTATGTTCCAACAGCCTACAAAGTTTTATCTTAATTCATCCAGTGGTTTAAGGATATAATAGGCAGAAGTAGCGACGTCTTTCTTGCGTTGTCGATGAAAGGGAATTAAATTCCTGTCTTTGCGTCTTTATGCAAACCCACTTGGAAATGATCGGGTTCTTCCTCACTTCAAACCAAATCTCTCAAGAACGTTATTTTAAAGTTTGTCAGGTTATAGACTGAACTGGTGAAAAAAAGGTCAATCTCGCAACGTTTAATAAAGTGAAACCGAATTCCGGATCCTCTTAAAAACCATCTGGGTCATGCGGCCAATCATCCTGCCAAGAATTCTGGTGATCCATCGACAAGTTCTTGTGTAATCCTGCTAACGGGTCATCAAAGCGGTGTAACAATAACCTCTTATCAATGTTAACACCCCTACTTTACCTTCACCTCCCTGCTACCGGGGGTCCGGGCTGCTGCCCCACATCTGGCCTGCATGAATTAGTACACCTGCCAGACAGAACCGTTCACGGAGGTGCTGGAGGTCAGGGTACCTCTGGTCCTGACACCTCAGCGGGACCCACGCGGAGCTGCTATAGAACCGTACAGATCGGATCTGAAGTACGGTAGTGTTCGCCGCCGAGCATATGGAAATCATACAGAGGGGGAATCACTGTCAAGAACAATAGAAGTCATCAATGGGGTTGGGGGTTGGGGGTGGGTCGTGTTCGGAGGGGGGTGGGGGGGTTGGGGGGGATGAGCATGTGTCCGACGACCGCATGAAGCTAAAGTACTTTCATGTGTGATTGAGGTTTAAGGGCAACACGGTCAACAATCCAAGCAAAGAGATGACAGGACCCTTCTTTTTCTAAAACCCCGGGTCTCTCCCCACCCCCACTACCCCCTACTCCCACCACCACCACAAGGTTTCTTCTTCCTCTTCTTCTTCCCTCTTTTCCAGCCATCGATCTAATTTCCTTTTTTCATCTGTTCCCCTTTTCTTTCTCTGCCTCCCTTTTTGTAGAACTTGTTCTGCCTTTGACACACTTTTCATTCTTTCATGTGCGAACGTCTGATCTACAACTTGAATAGACAAGCAGCAGTGCGTGTGTGCGTATGTGTGTATGTGTGTGTGTGTGTGTGTGTGTGTGTGTGGGAGTGTGAGTGTAATTGCGGGGGGCACCCTTCTGTCTGTGGTCTCTGAATGGTAGCCGGCCGATGGTTCCAAGATGTACTCTGGTGATGACGGCGATTCTCCTGACAGACCCTCCTGATCTCATCACGGCCACCATCGCTGTGTGTGTGTGTGTGTGTGTGTGTGTGTGTGTGTGTGTGTGTGGGTGTGTGAGAGTGACAGCGACTAAGACAAACCCAAAGTAATGTTTTGTTTTCAGTGGTTGATCTCTGATAATGATGGGAAATTGTGGTTTTACACTCGCTGTCCGTCACTGTCAGGATCCACTCACACTTATCCTTCTTACATTTCAAGGTCAGGTGAAGAAGGCGAGGGTGCAAACTCTTATCGGCATCATCATGTGAACTCCTCGAGTGCCTCTCAAGGGAGTCTATTGATTTAAAATGAGTGCCTCAGTAGCAGATCGAGGTTCTTCTCTCAATCAGGATCAAGTATAAGTCCAAATATGGGATTCCTTTTCCAGTCAGGTGTGCATTTATATTCTATCAGTCGTGCCTTCGTCAGCTCTAAAGCTTTGACCAAAGTCATTAGTAAGGCCTTGTTGGGTTTTCCTGAGCTGCAGCGGTTGGTGCCGACCAAAGGGGGAAGAACCGGCAGCCAAGGTTCATTGATTTGAATGGGGATCAGCCGTTTTGGTGGTAAAAAGGGGACCTAGCAAATTCAAGGCAGTTGGTTTTAATGTTCTGGGTGATCAGTGTACAGTCTTAAGGTATAAACAACGGTTAAGAGCATAAAGGTAGAGATTAGAAGCTGTACTTGTTCTGGAGCGGCCCAAATAAGAGTCCCGTCATCGGCTTTACCTCCGATATTATCACCATAGTACGCTCAAAAAAAATAATTTAAACCCAGTATTCAAGATTTTATGTATTTTAATTACCTGTCTAAATTCTAATGTATTTGGATTTTATAATTTTAACGTAACCAAACTTACAAATTAAAGACAGTACCAAGACATTATAAAAAAAATTTACAAAAATTTCCGCATGTCACAATGCCTCAATGTATGACTCAGCATATATTTACTTGTGATGCCTTATGGGAGTTTTTACACGAGGCACACGGAGTAGCAGCCGATTTCAAAAGAAGGGCTCCAGAAATGGATAACTTTGGATCAGAACCAGCAACATCAACGTAGCTTAGCAACAAACGTAATAGAGACCAGTATGGAGGTGAAGAAAAGACGGTGCGCTGACAGCTACTTATTTCACGGCTTCATCTTCACCAGCGATCCATCATGCCCTCTCTCCACGCGCCTGGCATGTGGTGTGGAATCATGAAACCAGCCAGTGACTCAGAGCAAAGTTAAAAACAACACATCTGTCACTCACCGGCGAGGCTGTGGAGAATTTAATCACTAGGGATGATGAAGTGTGTAAAAGTGTCAGAGAGAGTCGGCACAGAAGCAACCAGACAATGTCAAGACATGGCTTTGGAAGGGGTTTTTGGACATCAAAGACCTTCATAGGCATTTCCGGCTACTGTTATAGTCAAAATTTATCCACTTTAAACCTCAGATCTACACTGTAAAAACAAACGTTGAGGCCCAACAAAGAAAAATGAATGCAGCATTGAAACAAATTGAATTATGTTCAACCATCAAACTACACAGATTTATCTAGAAAAACTTTAATTAAAACACATTTGTAGCATACGCATAATGCCTTTAACCTTTTAATGTCCTAGCCAACAAATCGTTTGGGCAATCATGTCTTTAAAAGTTGAAGAAAAAAAGTACTTTAAAAACTATTTCATGATTTAGTATTATTTTGGAGCTAAAAGTTAGTTTAGCTCAAGTTTTTTGTAACTAATTATTCTTTATAGCTAAGGTTAATTAAGGCCTCAATCCTCGGTGGCCCCTTAAAAATTTGGTGTCCCGCAAGGCTCCATCCTCTGCCCCTTACTCTTTGGCATATGAATGCCGCCATTGGGTCAAATTAAAACCAGGTTCCGCCAATAAGACGCAGAAATACTCAACCAAAGGTTTTGAGTAGCTGACCTGTTTAAATAAAGTTGTTAACACTAATTGAGCACCTTCTTTTTCGAATATCATTTTTGTTTCAACCGGACTTTCCTGCAGTATATTTTAACCTTTAATGTGTTTTTATTTACAACTTGAATTTCACTTTCTGGTGTTTAATGATGAATTCTACATCATTTTACTTTCATTCAAGTCGTTCAATGCATTAAACTTACATACTACTCACAACTATCCACACCGTACATACATGTATTTAACCAAATGCAATACTGAGCATACTAATACTTTTAATTATACTTATTATTCATTTTTATAGGAAATCTGCTGCGAGTGTAATACCGTAGACATTCAGTGCAACTCTTTAGCGGTATTCCTTCTTTGCCATGCCCTCCATGCCCTTGTGTTGTTTTCTTGGACTAAATTGTATTTTGTATTTTGTATTTTTCACGCTGCCAAGAGCCGATCCAAGAGTTCATTGTTCTGCAACAATGACAATTGAGTTATTTTACTCTATTGTATTAGTTCAGCCTCTCAGGTATTGCAAAACACTCAAATATTTCAAACAATAACGTTCCGTCACCCGGTGTCCATCCCTGCAGGTGGTAAACCCGCGGGGTGGCGCCTCCATGAGGCGCCAGGACATCTGGAATGCCCGTCTTAGCCTAGCGAACCGGACCCGGGGCTGAGCGGGAGAAAAGGGCTGGATAGATGGATGGAAAATATTCCGTGTCACGTCAAAAAGCTTAAAGGAAAGGAAACAAAACAAAAACCCGACAACATTCATATTTCTACTACATATTTCTGCAAAACCTGGCTTTTGGATCCTCACTTATATCAAAAACCAAAAAGCCGGAACATCTGAGGGCTTTGGACCAGGATCTTCATGTTCCCCACGATAGGGCAGATCTATCGTGGTATATCTATAACAACCCACTGCGTAAATACGTTTGTGCTCCTGCGTTTCCCGACGGACGCAGTGGCGTTTTTTTTACGGCACGTTTTAGACTAAAGTGACTTTGCGTACTTCTAAAGGGTTCTGCGACTGGAAACTGATGTCCCTGATTCACGACAAACAATCCCCATCTCATCGAGCAAAGGTCCGAGGTTAAGTGTTCCCCTCTTTTAGCGCTCTGTCATGTGATATAAATATAGATATAAATATAGATATATATAACAACGATGGTCTGAAGATGCGCTGTAAATCTTGCTCGCATGAGAAAACAGCTGGCATGTACAGATGTGTGCGACTGGTAACATGTGCTGAAGTCATAAAATGTCCTGCAAAACTGGCACAAAGCTTGTTTTTACTGGCGGAGGAGGAAATAAGGGCCAACATGGAGGCGCCGTAGGTGTTCCATGTTTCCGTACTTGCTCAGCAGAAAGTCAGGTTTTGCCTTTTTTTCATTCATTTTTTTTTGCAGCTATTTCACGTTAGCGAGAACGTTTTGTTGGACGTGGGGTCGGTTTGAAATACATCCTCACTGTGCTCGAATCTCTTGACTAATGCTTTCAATAAGAGGTCCTACAAGCATGGCCGCCACTGTCGGTGAGGATCGATGGCTTCCAGAGATGAAACTAGAGATATCGGTCTGATATTTATGAATGGAGAGAAGTAACCAAACAACATAGATGAGTTCCTTCTTGCATCTCTGAGTCCTTCTTCGGCCTCAGGAAAAACTCCTGGGTGGTATCCTTTCGTTATTTATTGCCTTTTCTCTACATATCGCCATATTCACTAAAAGTGTAATAAATGATAAGTAATCAGGACTCCATTTATCAACCTCAGCAGCTGTATTGTTATCACGCGGCTTCATCTTCTGGAAGACGTTTTCTTGACAAATTATCAACAGCAAAAAAAAAAATCGAGCGGAGCCAAGAAAGTATCTGCAACCAGAAAATAAGTAGAAAGGATTCAAGAAAATGTCATGTGCTTTCATTACGGCTGTAATCGATCACTAGGATCACAGTTTTGTTCACGCCTCATGAGTCATGAGTCCTTTTTTCAGATCAACCAAGATCCCAAAAAAAGATAGAAAGGCTCTCTATCACATTTATTACTTCAAGATTGTATTGAATACTTGGAACTAGGAAGGTTTGGTCTCGAACGAAAACAAAGGACAGGATGTCCAATGGTTGTATAAAACCTTTCTCCAATCAGTTGTTCCATTAACCCTTACTCTCCGTTAGCCTGGTGGACCACCGGTCCAGTTTAGTTCTACCCAAATGCCTAAGTGAAAACTTGTTGATGTGTTATGGTGTCCGATCCCGACAAGATGGGGTCGCAAATGTGACAGCATTTTGTTTCCCCACAAAATATACTTGCAATGTCCCTTTAAAAAAGTTAGGTTGTGTTTACATCTGTATCCGTTTCCTGCTTTGGTCTCGTGAATCCTATATCTACCATTTAAAACTCCCAGCCCGAGATCCTGTCTTGAGGAGAACCTCAAGACAGGATCTCGGGCTTACCTGGACAGGGAAGACCAAAATAATCTATTTTAAGTGCCTGTAACATTGTACCTGTTACTACATGTGAGTAATCTGTTACTATGTGTGAGTATTCTTGTACCAGATGTGAGTAATCTGTTACTATGTGTGAGTAATCTGTTGCCAGGTGTGAGTAATCTGTTACTATGTGTGAGTAATCTGTTACTATGTGTGATACATCTGTTACCTGGATTGAGTAATCTGTTACTATGTGTGAGTACTCTGTTACTATGTGTGAGTAATTTGTTACTATGTGTGAGAAATCTGTTACTACGTGTGAGTAATCTGTTACTATGTGTGAGTAATCTGTTACTATGTGTGAGTACTCTGTTACTATGTGTGAGTAATCTGTTACTATGTGTGAGTAATCTGTTACTATGTAGGACTAATCTGTTACTATGTGTGAGTAATCTGTATACTATGTGTGAGTAATCTGTTACTACGTGTGAGTAATCTGTTACTATGTGTGAGTAATCTGTTACTACGTGTGAGTAATCTGTTACTATGTGTGAGTAATCCCTGATTGAACACAGAGAAATAATATAT